>PVIC010005161.1:0-59085 GCA_004025085.1 Thryonomys swinderianus
TGTAAATCCCTGAACAGACAGATCCCCTATGTTTGAGCTCATAAATAATGTCCTGTCCTGCTCCCGGGATTGCCTGGAAACTCAGTAGAGAAAGAAATCCAGTGACTACTTGGCAAAGGATGGTAGCATTTACACAGAGGGGTTACTGTGCGCACCTAAGATCGGTAAAGGCCATGTGGGATAACAGACAGGGCCTGGACCTGGAAGCCAGGGAATCTAGGGCCCACCTTCCAGGCAGCCATGTGACCTGGTACTGTACTTGCTAGCAAACTTTTCTAAATCTGTCTTCTCCAGCTGTCTTGCAGATAACACGGGAATTACCAAGAACTCAGTGCGTTTGCCACTGGTAAACGAGATAATTTACGTTCAGTCTGAGAAGCATAAAGTAGTCCATAAACAGAAGCAGAAAGCCCTGGGTCGAGAACCCACCAGTTCCTCAGCACCAACGACAGTGCCCAAGGTCGCACAGGGTGGGTGCGAAGAGGAACTTCGTGTTTCATGGAGCTCAAAACTGCTCTCTAAATTTGGTGAGAAATGACAGAACCACTGCTGCAGCTCCCACTGCCAGGACCAGGTAAAGAGCAGAGGCTAACGCATGCGCTTCCCGCCGCAGCCGCTAGGGGGCGGGCCTCCTGCTTCCCGCGCCGCCTGGGTCCTGGTTCGCACGCGCGTCGTTCCTTTCTGGCATCGTCCAGCCCCTCCCTCTTGTTATTTTCAGCACTCAACCAATTACGGTCGCGCTGCGTCTTCCGCGCGTTCCGTGACGTCAGAGCAGCGGCGGGCTGAGCGGAAGTGCAGGGCGCTGACCTCTAGAGGAAGCCAGGCTGAAGGGAAAAGCGGAGCCGGAAGTAGGGTCAACCGCGCTCCCGGACGCCGCTCGGGAAGCCGGAAGGAGGTGCTGCCGGCCGTGTGGGCGTGGCCTCGAGTGGCGGCGGGGCCTGCGATTGGCCCTCGGCTGTGGCGACGGCGACGATTGGCCCCTGCATGCGGAGCGCGGTGAGATTTGGTGGCGGCCGTTGAGATTCAAACGTCGCGGGCGTGCGCGGGGCTGGAGCCGCCCAAGTCCGGAGCGCGCGTGGTGTGTGTCGCGACCCACGGGCGCGCGCAGGTCCCGGCTGCCCCGGCGCGGTCCTCTTGTTTTGCATTGCCCGCGCGTGTGCGATCGACGCGGACATGGAGCCGCAGGTGAGTGCGAGGCTCCGACGGGAGCAGGGCCGGAGGCCGCGTCCGCCCGCCCTGGCCTCGCCTTGCTCTCGTTCTCTCAGCCCGCGTCCCCTGGCCGGTTCCGGAAGCTCAACGTCCGTCTCCCTTGTTTCCAGCGTGTGCGAGAAGGGGGATTCCGAGCTGACCTGCGCCGTCGGGGAAAGGCGTCTGATGGCTTTGTGCTGTCTGCTTGAGTCTCGGGGTGTAGCAGAGGGGCGCAGGAGTGAGGTGACCTGGGCCGAAGAACCCCTCGCTCTCTCTCCCACCCGGACTTCTCTGGGGATTGTTGCCCAGTCGAAGTGCGGCTGCCTTAGGGTCGCCTCTCTTTGGAGACCGGCTGCAGAGCCCCTTTCCAGTTGTGACTGCTGGGGGGTGGGACCGAGCGCTGGGGCCGCAGAGCCTTTCTGTCTTGTCCTTGGTGCGCTGGACTTTGACGTTTAGCTTCACCCAAAGGCGAAATTCAGCCGGAGAAGAGGCTTCGCCCGCCGGCAGCCAGAGAAGAGGGCGTGGTCGCGTGGCCGGGGAAGATCAGTAGAAAAAGCCCTCTCGGGTTCATCACCCGGTCCTGACCGAGCCTCTTCTGTGTGCCAGGCACGGTCACGGGTCCTTCGGGTGCAGCTGTGGCCCCCGTACAAACCCCAGCCGACCTGTGGGCAGCTGTCACTCCGCGGGAGGCGGACAGTAAATGTATTAAGTAGATCATGAGCTATTCGAGGGCCGTGAGTTCTGTGGAAAAAGGAAAAACAAGCAGGTTAAGAGGCAGCAGACCCGGCAGCTGGGCGGCAGGGAGTTAAACTGGGTGGCTGAGGCGGGCCCTGAGAAGGTCAGAGGAGGGTGAGGACTCGAGGGTCCGAGGTCAGTGTGCAGGAAGCCACCGAGGGAAGGGGAGAAGGAATCTATTGGAATGGCGTGGCAGGGGGAGCTGGAAGTAGAAATCCTTGCTGGGTCCTGTGAGGACTCTCATCCTTTTGTTCTTTTTTTTGGGCTGTACTGGGGATCCATCCCTAGATTTTCTCACTGAATTGCACCCCAGCCCCATTTTACTTTTTGAGACAGGATCTTGCTAAATTGCGCTTGCTAGTTTTGAACTTGGCATCCCCCTGCCTGTGCTTCCCGGGGTGCTGGAGTTACAGGCATGTCCCGTCATGCCCGGCTCTCACATGGGCTTCACTGGCCACTCTGTGACTGCTGGACTGTAGGGTTGGTAAGGAGGGAAATGAGAAGATCGTTACAACTGTGGCAGATTTTCTCAATTTACAGTTTTTTAAAACTTTATTCATATTTGCAGTACATGATTACATTCATCGTGGAGAAGTGGTACATGTATATATAACACTTTTTCCTCTTCTTCCTATGTGCAAAAGATCTGTCTCCTTATTATCTGTCTTTAATTTTTCTCTAAATTATACTTAAGGTTTCTCTTCCAAGAGAAACCATGCGTTATTTAAGCTGTGTGGCTCATTGAGTTAATTTAACATTGTGGTCTCTCAAGGTGCCTCTGTTTCTCTGAAAATGCCTCCGATTTATCCTGTATACTAGAGTAGCGCTCCATTGTGTGTAAATATCACATTTTTAATCCATTCCTCCATGATGACATACAGGGTGCTTCCAAGGTTTAGGTGTTAAGAATTGTACTGCTATAAATGTGGGTGTGCATGTATTGCTGTAATACGCTGTCTTGAACATTTTCAGGAAGATACCTGGAAGGGAAATAAATAACTGGATCAAATGCACTTTCACTTTTAATTTTTTGAGGAATCTCCATAGTGATCGTAGTAATTTACATTCTCACCAACAGTGTAGAATGGGTTTTTTCCTTACATCCTGTTGGCATCCGTTATTTGATTTCTTGATAATGACCATTTTTTTTTCAAGAGTAAGATGGAATCTCAGTGTTGTTTTAATTTGGATTTTATTTTTGGCCAGAAATGTGAACATTTTTCCACATATTTATAGGCCATTTATACTTCTGAGAAATATCTGTTAATTTGTCTTTTCTTTCTTTTTGGATGGTGTAGCCACTGTGTAGCTCACTGTGACCTTGAACTCATGGGGCTCCTCCTGGCTCATCCTCCCAAGTGCTGGGATAACATCCCACCCAGCTCTGTTGCCTACTTTGTGATTGTATTTTTTTATTTAGGGGAAGCTCTAATTTTTTGAGTTCTTTATATATTCTAAATATTATTAACTCTCTGATATGTAATTGGCAAAAAATGTGTGCAGTTCTGTAAGGTTGTCTCTTCACTCTGTTGATTATTCTTTGATGTTCAGATGCTTTTAAATTTGATTTTTCTTGCCAGATGTGGTGGTGGATGCCTGTAATTCTCAGCACTTGGAAGGCAGAGGCAGGAGGATCGCGGAGAGTTCGAGCCTGCCTGGGCTACGTAGTAAGTTCCAGGCTAGCCTGAACTACAAAGTGAGACCGTGTCCCAAATAAATTAAAAAAAAAAGAAAAGCTGTGGGGGCCGGAGGGTTAGCTCAGTGGTTCCGGCGCCTGCCTTGCAAGTGCAAGGTCCTGAGTTCGATCCCCGGTAACCACATATAATGCTGGGCGTGGAGACACGCCCACTAACAATCAACACTGCATGCCGTAATGCTGGACGTGGTGGCTCACTCCTGTCATCCCAGCACTCGGGAGGCAGAGACAGGAGGATTGCTGAGTTTGTGGCGGCTTGCCTGGGCACCATAGTGAGCTCAGGGCCAGCCTGAACTACAAAGCGAGACCCTGTCTCAAAAGCAAAAAAAAAGAAAAGAAAAGCTGTTGGTACTTTGACTGGGACTGCATTAAATTTATATTTCAGTTTTGGTAATGCCATTTTGACAATATTGGTTCTGTCTATCTAGATCAGGGTATATCCACTATTTTTCCTTATGAGAAACAGCTCTTTGACTTATTTTCTTTGTATTTCTTTGTCTCAACTTCATTAATTTCTGTTCTGATAATTGTGAAAAGATACTGTCATATATCATCTGGGGATTAAGATTCGCCACTGGTGAGGCCCACTGGAGACAGTCTGCGAGATGTGTGCTGGTGCCTTGGGCAGGGTGGGGTGGTGGCAAAGCAGCAGCTAGGGTTGGGTCCCGGATGGAGCTTTTTCTTCCATGTGGGTAGGCCCGGGTCCTGCGTTGAGTTTGCGCACATTCCAGACCGGACGTGCAGTACTCCTGTCTCTGCCTCCCTGTGGCCTGTGAGCCACACCTGGCTCTGGAGTCTGACATGTCTTGAAGGTAGAGTGCCCATGCTTTGTTGGCAGGTGAGATGTATTTAAGAGAGAAGCTGAAATTCAAGGCCAGTTTGAGCTACACAGGCAGTTCAAGGGCAGCCTGTACGCAGCGAGAGCCTCTCAAAAGGGAGGGCAGAGACAGACTGAACGCGTGGCAGATGTCAGCACTTGGAAGGCTGAGGCGGGAGGACTGAAGTTAGAGCCCAGCTTGGACAGTTTAGTGATTTAACAACATGAGGTCAGAATGAAAAGGGGCTCAGGAACAGTGGAAAAGTAGCTCCGTGCAGAGACCCTAGATTCAGTTCCAAGGATGAGGAACAGAGTGAGAGGCTCTGGGTTTTCTTTGGTGAGCAGCCGAAAGATACGGTTATTATCCAGTGAGAGGGAGAGTCCGAGCCGGGGGCTGGTACAGCCGCGCAGTCGGACCCTCCGAAGAGGATGGAGCCTGAGCAGCATGAGAGAGACAGGAGGGGCCCCAGGGAAGCTGGGCGGCTCGGGAGGGTCTCCCACGCTGGCAGTCGCGTGGCCGAGCACAGGCCATCGCAGGGGACGCTGCTCGATGGGTCGGGGACCATGAAGGCGAAGACCTGCTTTAGCCCCACGGAGTTCGAGCCGCACTGGCACAGCCGTTAGGTGGGATGTGGGAAGGAAGGCCTGGTCGGGATGAAGTCAGAGAGCGGAGACACTCTGTGGACTCCGTCTGGGGAGCTTTGTGGCAAAGGGTGGCAAGGAAAAAGCGTAGGAGTTGGTAGGGAAGGTGGGCAGGAGACGGGGTTTGGAGGAGTGTGGTGGGCGCTACCCGGAAGGAGCCAGGGGGTGCAGACCTGGTGTGGAGGAGGGGTGCTGGGTGGCAGGCAGGGGTGGGGCCGAGGGCACCCTGGGGCCCCTCTCTTGGGGCAGCATCCATCTGAGACCTCGTGTGTGGTGTAATCAAAAAATATGGCAAATGTCAAAGTTTTTTTTAGTTAGAAGAGGGAGTAAAAAGACATTTTAGGTGCATGTGCCAGCTCCCCACAGTGGTATTGCAAACATGTACTAATAACATGCTTTGTGATTTTTCGAAAAGTATTGCAGTAAGAGACACATTGCTGGTAATCCCACTATAAAACCCTCCCGCTAGCTTCGAACACCATTCTCATCATCCTCGTCCCTGCCTGAAGCATTTCTGAAATCTCCTCTGAGGATCTTGGTTCTGTTGTCAGGGCTGCCTGTGTGTCCTGACTCGGTTCAAAACACTTAACTTTTCATGGCCATTTGGACTTCGAGCAAGAGCGAGAAGTCACAGGGCGCCAGGCAGGGTAGGAATGAGGTGGGTGAGGGCGAGGTCGCTTCTCCCACCTCACTGTGGGAAGCAGCGTCCGCAGGTGCTTAGCACATCTGGCGAGGACACCACAGGGGACACCGCAGCTGCCTCAATCCCGCCACACAGGCACCAGCGAGCATGCGTGTGGCAGGAGTGTGTGTGCGCTTCTCTTCTGGGAAGTTGGGGGTTACTGCGTCCAGTTGTATGGGTGGGAGGAAAAAAATACTATACTCTGCGTTGACAAACCTTTGAAATTTTTTTTTTTTTTTTTTTTTTTTTTGAGACGAGCTGGCTCTGAGCTCACCGTGTAGCCTAGGCAAGCTCCGAACTCAGCAATCCTGTCTCTGCCTCCCGAGTGCTGGGATGACAGGCGTGAGCTACCATGCCTGGCTGGCACTGTGGTCTGTGGTATTGATGGCTGGTGGGCGTGAGTCTCCACGCCCAGCATTGTATGTGGTTTACTGGGGATCGAACTCAGGACCTTGTGCTTGAGAGGCAGGCGCCGGAACCACTGAGCTAATCCTCTGGCCCCTGAAAATATTTTTAAGTATAAATTCTGAGGAGGCAGCTCTGTAGTAGATTGATTGTGGTCAGTGTAGAATACAGGATATCAAAATTTTAGTGTCTGAAATTGAAATACTTAATAAAAGTTTAACATTAGGGCCGGAGGTTTAGCTCAGTGCTTAAGGTCCTGCATTCAATCCTGGTGACCACATACAACAATACCGGGTGTGGTGACTCACGCCCGCCAGCAATCAAGGAGAATTGCTGAGTTCCAGGCTTGGCTGGGCTACATAGTGAGCTCACGGCCAGCCTGAACTACAAAGTGAGACCCTGTCTCAAAAAAAAAAAAAAGTTTAACATTAGTAAAATATATAGTTGCTTAAGTATATTTTGCAAAATATATAGTTGCCTACAGATAGCAGGCAAAAAACAAATGCCACCCCCTTTTTTATTTGTCTAGTTTGCATAATTCCTCCACTGATGGAGATTTACTTCTTTTAATTTTTCACTTTGATTAGTCTATGTTTGCAGTATCTCATGATCACATTTACTGAGCAGTGGCTGCATGCACATAACATTTCTCAGTACTTTCCTGGCCCTTCCTGTCCTCTTTCTCCAGCATCAAATTCATTTATTTATCCTAGAAGTCTTTATGAAGGTAATCATCATACATACAGATTAACATCCAGGCCAACAGAGCAAGACACAGGAAATTTAATTACTTGTATTCAAAAGTGTCATACATGTGGCCGGCATCATTCTAAAAGCTTTGGGGATACATTCATAAGACAAGTTCTTGTGGGGTTCACTGTCTAAGGAAGGAAAAGACTTGTGCAGATGAGACTGAACTGAACAGGCCCCGGGGCACTCACCCTCGGAGACACCCACCCTTCGGGCACCCTGGTCTCCTAGTCTTAGCGTTGGAAGCTACAACGATTTCTTTCAAGCCTGGACCTCATGTTTGCCAGGCAAACGTTCTCCCACTGAGCTACACCTCCAATCTTAGAGTGATTTTGTTTTTGTTTTTGAGACAGGGTCTCGCTTTGTAGTTCAGGCTGGCTCTGAGCTCACTATGTAGCCCAGACAAGCCTCGAACTCAGCAATCCTCCAGTCTCTGCCTCCTGAGTGTGAGCCACCACACCCGGCACTGTGGTACTTGGTGCTGATTGCTGGTTGATTGCTGGTGGGCGTGAGTCTCCACGCCCAGCATTGTATGTGGTTACTGGGATCAAACTCAGGACCTTAGGCTTGCGAGGCAGGCCCTGGAACCACTGAGTTAATCCTCCGGCCCCTAGAGTGATTTTTAAAATGAAATTTTAACCCCTGTGTAGTGGTGCAGTCCTGTAAGCCTCACAACTAAGGAGGCTGAGGCAGAAGGATCCTGACTCCCAGGGCGGTCCAGAATACATAATAAGACCTTGTTTCAAAGAGAGTTGAAAAAGAAACGAAGCAGCCCTTCTAGCGGACTCTCATGCTCCCAGTTGGGAGCCCTTGGTGTCCTGTGACCACCCCTCACCTCCCCGCTTCTCTCCCGGAGGGGTATGTGCTCATCCGAGCTCCCCACCCAGCCCTCTCCACTGAGGCCGCCAGGGTCGCGTGCTCCTGCCGCAGGGGTGCTTTGCATCCCGTGAACCGAATTCTCGTGTGCCCAGAAGGGTAAGAGCTGACGGCATTTTGGGGAGAACTTAGAAAACAGACTGTTTCCTACACTGCATTCTTCCGGAACCCGCTGGAGGCTACTGCACAGAGCACTGGGCCCGCCGCTCCGCGGGCGCCAAAGCCGGGCGCCACCCGGGTCCACACTGTCCCTTCTGCTCGCACCGCCGCCTCCTCCCCAAAGTGCTCGCTGCATTTTTTTGTTTCAGTACGAACCTGGTCATGTTTCCTAACTGTAAGTCACAAGGCCCTCAGGGCTGGGCCCCTGCGCAGCACACCTGCCGGCCCTGCCCCCCCCCACCGCCCGGCCTCCCACTGTGCAGATGAGTGGGGACTTCTCCTGCGCCACGCAGCCTCCCGGCTTGCGCCAGCTCCGCCAGAGGGTCGTGCAGAGGGTTCCCCCACCTCCCTCGGACCCGGCCTGTTGGCCAGGAAGGTGCTGGTTATGTGCCGGGAGCCCCTTGGGGGCTGGGGACCCAGGTGAGAGTGTCTGGGCCCTGAGTGAGGCCAGCAGAAAGCCCTTCCCAGCACCTCTGCGGCGAGGCTCCAGGCTGGCCTGCTGCCGCCCGTCCCTGCGCGGGGGCTCACTGCACAGCCCGGCCTTGCCCGTCGGAACTGCCTGTTCGCAGCGTGCAGGACAGGCTTGCGGCCTCCACCACCTGGCACCCAACCCCAAGAGCACTGTGGTGTCACGCTTGGCGGCCGATGCCCCAGCTGGGCTCGTGGCATCCACCTGTAATCCAGATTCCGGAAGGCCGAGGCAAGACAGTCACGAATTTGAGCCCAGGCCGGACCACTTAAAGAGTGCCTGTCTTGGGCCAGAGGGTTAGCTCAGTGGTTCCGGCGCCTGCCTTGCAAGCGCAAGGTCCTGAGTTCGATCCCCAGTAACCACATATAATGCTGGGTGTGGAGACACGCCCACCAACAATCAACCCCGCATACCACAATGCCGGATGTGGTGGCTCACGCCTGTCATCCCAGCACTCGGGAGGCAGAGACAGGAGGATTGCTGAGTTCGAGGCTTGCCTGGGCACCATAGTGAGCTCAGGGCCAGCCTGAGCTACAAAGTGAGACCCTGTCTCAAAAAGCAAAAAAAAAAAAAAAGAATGCCTGTCTTGAAATGGTGGCACGGGGTGGGGCAAGGATGGAGGTCCGGGCACAGGCCCAAGGTTCAGTCCCTAGTACCACAAAAAGGAAAGGAGAGAGAAAATGGGGTGCCCAGACCCGGGCCATATAGATGCTTGCCGCCTTTCCTTAACTGACGGCCTCCCTGGCCTCCCGTGCATCTCAGCCCCTTCTGCAGGAGGGCGGGAGCGGACGCTGCTGTGCCCGTGCGCCTGGCCTCACGGCCGGCCTTCGCTCCGCGGTTAGGGTCGGGGCCCGGACGAAGGGCCATCGGCTCCCCAGCCAGGCTGCGAGTGTGAGGCTTGCTCTCTAGAGCGGCCAGGAGCGTCTCTGGCGCCGGAGCCCTCCCCGGAAAGGCAGCTCCCCTCTGTCCGGCCTTTCCTTCTGCCCGGGTCCCACCGCCCACGCCGCGCTATGGCCCGAGACGGAGTGCCAGGTGGGCAGGAGGCGCTGTGGCCTGGGACCCGGGCATCACCCGAGGGTCTCTCTCCGGGCAGAGGTCCCCCCTGGCGGAGGTGAAGGGGAACGTCCTGCCGAAGACGCGCCTGCTCAAGGCCCCCTCGCGACTGCCTCTCTCGGGAAGCAGGCTCAAGAGGGGCCCCGAGCCCATGGAGAGCACCTCGGAGCCCGCGAAGGTGAGCTGCGGGAGGGCAGCGCGGCGTGTGTGCGGGCGTGCGCGAGGAGGGTAGACCCCGCGTCTCTCTCCCCAGAAACGGACACGAGGCCTGGGCACCGCACCCCAGATCGACACCTTGCGCCCAAGAGCACCTCGTCTCGGTGCAGCGCCGCAGCGCCAAGGCCAGCCTGCAGGTGGGCTCGGGCAGGCAGCGGCCGAGGGCGGGAGGTCCGCCGTGCCCCCTCTTCCCGTCAGCCTGCATCTGCCTCTGGATAGATGGCAACACTGAACCAGGCACAGACCGCTGCACAGGCTCGTTTGCTTCTTGTCCTTGTGCCCTGGCTGCCGAGTTCCCTTCCCAGAAGAAACCGAGTGTCCCTCTAGGGGGTCGTTTTTAGGGAGGATGGGAGGCGAGCAGGCTCACTAGGTAGCCCAGGTTGGCACTGACCTTGATCCTCCTGCCTCGGCCTCCCCAGTGTTGGGGTTACAGGTGAGTGCACCACGTCCAGGTCATTTGTATTCAAGCAGTTACAGATGTCACTGCACTTTTCCCCACAGATGCTAGCACCCTGTCACACACGGTTCTGACCCCCTCATTTTACACACCACACCGACTTCTCATCTTAAGGGAGGTCAGTGAGACTTGGAGAGAAACGAAGTTACCTCATGCCAGTCCTCCGGGAAAGCACTCACTGGCAGGCATGGTGCTGCGTGACTGTAATTTTAGCCCTCTTTGAAGCTAAGGCAGGAACACTGTGAGTTCAAGGACAGCCTGGACTGCCTAGGAGTCCCCCAAAAAGCCAGAAACAAAAATCTGCTCCCCTGCTCCTGTCCCAGCCCGTCCGTGCCACCTGGGGTTACCTTCTGCTTTCCCTCTCCCCATCTCCACAGCACCAAGGCTTCCCAGGAAGACAGGACCCTGCCCCCCCACGACAGGTACTAGCTGT
Source organism: Thryonomys swinderianus (assembly GCA_004025085.1). Classification (NCBI taxonomy): domain Eukaryota; kingdom Metazoa; phylum Chordata; class Mammalia; order Rodentia; family Thryonomyidae; genus Thryonomys; species Thryonomys swinderianus. Next base: position 10,579 of record PVIC010005161.1, read on the forward strand.
TTGAGGGGCTCCTGGCTCTGTGGAGGGAGCGAGGGCTGGGGGGTTGCTGGCCTTTCATCTTAGGTCAACGCCTCGATCCCTTAGCACCAAAGAACCAGAGGCCACTCCCCACTGCTCCTGCCCAGAAGCCCACTGGTAGGTGGCAGACGTGACCCAGGTGCCTCGGGTGGGGAAATTCGCTTGTCTCTTGCCTGTCTGGAGGGGAGGGGCATGAAGACTGCAGACCTCTGTTGCTTCTGTGCCCGTCAGCATCCGCTGCTCCTGTGGCGGGAGGCAAGAAGCCTGGCAAACGTCCTGCCTGGGACTTAAAAGGTCAGTTGTGCGACGTCAGGGCAGAGCTGCAGTGCTGCCGGGAGAGGACACAGACCCTGGACCGGGAGAACCAGCAGCTGCGGGACCAGCTCCGAGAGGCCCAGCAGCAGGCCCAGACCTTGGGGGCGGAGCGCAGCAGCCTGCAGGGGGAGCTGGCCCGGGTGCAGGCGCAGGCCGAGCAGGGCCAGCAGGAGCTGGGCACTCTGCGCGCCCGTGTGCTGGAGCTGGAGGAGCGGCTGGGCACGCAGGAGGGCCTGGTGCAGGCGCTGCAGAGGGAGCAGCTGCAGCTGCAGGAGGACCGGCGCAGCCTGGCCGCCCGGCTGGAGGAGCAGGAGGTGAGTGCGCTCCCGGGCCAGCCTCCTGCCGGGCCCTCCCGCTCCGTAGGTGCCGGGGCCTCTGCCTCCCCCAGCCCAAGCCTTCTGGCCTATCTCCTGCCCCTTCTCCCTGGGCCGCCTCTGTTCAGGGATCTTCCCTGTTCAGGGGTCTCCCAGCCTCTCCTTGCCCCCTCTCTGTATTCAGACCTGCCCTGACCACAACCCTCTGGGCTCCTCGGCCTCCAGGGAGGCTGGAGTCCCTTCCGGCCCCTGGTCCATGTGTGCTCCCCTTTCTGGAATGTTCTGTGTAGCCCACCCTTCCTGATGTGGGCGTCACCCTGGCGACACCTTTCTGGCTCCCTCCTGGGTAACCCAAAGGGCTTTCAAACCTAGCACTGACTCCTCGCCTTTCCTTTCTCTCTCCTTTCTGCAGTGCTGGGACCCCCCAGGGCGGGCACATGCTGGCAGGCAGGTGCCCCGCTGCTCAGCTGCAGCCCGCCCCAAAGTGTTTCCCTAGCGCTGTGCCTAGGCTGGGAGCCCCTGGGCGGGGACCCACCTCTCCCCGCGCCCACCTTAGCCAGGCGACCTGCTGCGCGCCCCTCACCGTTGCTGTCTGTTCCGTCCCGCGCAGAGGAGGCTGCAGGCGTCAGAAGCAGCTCTGTCGAGCAGCCAGGCGGAGGCGGCATCCCTGCGGCAGGAGGCTGCGGCGCAGGCGGCCGTCCTGACCGAGCGCGGAGACCGGCTCCACGGGCTGGAGATGGAGCGCCGGCGGCTGCACAACCAGCTGCAGGAACTCAAGGGCAACATCCGGGTGTTCTGCCGCGTGCGCCCGGTGCTCCCGGGGGAGCCCGCCCCAGCCCCCGGCTTCCTCCTGTTCCCGCCCGGCCCGGGGGGGCCCTGCGATCTCCCCACCCGCCTCAGCCTCTCCCGGCCTGACGACCGGCGGGCGACTCTGACCGGGGCGCCGGCCCCGCCCACCCGCCTCGACTTCTCCTTCGACCGGGTGTTCCCGCCAGAGAGTGGGCAGGACGAGGTGTTCGAGGAGATCGCCATGCTGGTGCAGTCAGCCCTGGATGGCTACCCGGTGTGCATCTTCGCCTACGGGCAGACAGGCAGCGGCAAGACCTTCACGATGGAGGGCGGGCCCGAGGGGGAGCCCCAGCGGGAGGGGCTGATCCCGCGGGCCCTGCGCCACCTCTTCTCTGCGGCTGAGGAAATGGGCGGCCAAGGCTGGACTTACAGCTTTGTGGCGAGCTACGTGGAGATCTACAACGAGACTGTCCGCGACCTGCTGGCCACTGGGTCCCGGAAGGGCCACGGGGCCGAGTGCGAGATCCGCCGGGCGGGGCCGGAGAGGGAGGAGCTCACGGTCACCAACGCCCGCTACGTCCCTGTGTCCTGCGAGGAAGAGGTGCAGACCCGCGGGCCCTGACCCTGACCGGAGGCTGGGGGAGGAAGGAGGGAGGACCGGCCGGGGCGGGGCTCCCTCCTGCAGCCTGCCGTGCCGCTGACCCGCGTGCCTCCCCGCGCTCCCGCCTCCAGGTGCGGGCACTGCTTCGGCTGGCCCACCAGAACCGGGCCGTGGCTCGCACAGCCTACAACGAGCGGTCGTCCCGCAGCCACAGTGTGTTCCAGCTGCAGATCTCCGGGGAGCACGCGGCCCGGGGTCTGCAGTGCGGGGCCCCTCTCAACCTCGTGGACCTGGCTGGCAGTGAGCGGCTGGACCCCAGCCTGGCCCTGGGCCCCGGGGAGAAGGACCGGCTGCGGGAGACACAAGCCATCAACAGCAGCCTGTCCACGCTGGGGCTGGTCATCATGGCCCTCAGCAACAAGGTGGGCAGTGGGGCAGGCGGCACAGGGGGAGGCGGGTGGCCTGCAGAGCGGGTGTCGTCCTGACAGCCTGCTCCCCGCACCCAGGAGCCCCACGTTCCCTACCGCAACAGCAAGCTCACCTATCTGCTGCAGAACTCTCTGGGCGGCAGCGCCAAGATGTGAGTGGGCAGCGCGGGTGGAGGGAGGGTCTGGTGGGAGGTGGGCGCCCGGCCTGCGGTGCTGAGCGCGGCGGTCTCCCGCAGGCTCATGTTCGTGAACATCTCTCCCCTGGAAGAGAATGTGTCCGAGTCCCTCAACTCCCTGCGCTTCGCCTCCAAGGTGAGTCCCCAGCCCAGGCCCTCTCTCCCAGCTCCTATCCTTGCCAGGGCACATTTACCCAGAAAGGGTTATGTCCGCTGGGCATCTGGCACTGCCCATCTGGTTCCTTCGTGTGCGGTACTGGGCATGGACCCCTGTTGCTCACGTGAAGCTGCATCCCCTCTGTGTGGCAGGGTCTTAGTAAACTGCACAAACTGGCCTCAAATTTACAGTCCTTCTGCCTCAGGCTCACCAGTAGCTGGGATTACAGGCTTGTATCCATACGTAGCCACATTACTCCTTTGTTTGGAGGTAGCATCTCGCTTTGTAGTTCAGGCTGGTCCCGAGCTCACTATGGAGCCCGGGTAAGTCCTGAACTTTGCAGTCCTCCTGCCTCTGCCTCCCGAGTGCTGGGATTACAGGCGTGAGCCACCACACCCGGCAATAGCAGTCTTTGAAAAGCATTTATACCTGGGGCCAGGTGTGTAGCTCAGTGGTGCTGCCGCCTGGCTGGCAAGTGCAAGGTCCTGAGTCCTATCTGTGGTTCCAAGAAAAAATTAGGTACACCCTAACTAAATATTTTATTGCTAGAAAGTGAATGTGGTAACAGTTACCTGAGCTGTTGAAAAAATGGTACTTAGTAGACTTCCTTGGTGTAGAGTTGCCACAAACCGTCTGTGAAGAAAACAATGCATTCTTATGGGGTGCAGTAAAGTGCAATCAAATGGGGTGTTCCAGGATTTGGTTACTGACATTCAGGCCGCAGAAGGACGAAGGGAGAGTGTGGGGCTGATATCCTAGCTCCTGGAAAGGCGCTTGTTGAATACAGGGTCAGGGGCTGCTGTTGCACATTCTATGAGCCATATATTAGTCTTTTACAGTCATTCTTCCTCATATTCAGATTGCTCCATCTTTGACCAACATGCTCCCCTTCAACTTTGCTCCTCTTTTTGTTTTTTAGTTTTTGGGTTGGTGGCATTGAACCCAGGTCCTTCCACATGCTAGGCTACATTCCCAACCTGTGTGTCTTTTTTTTTTTTTTCCCCCCTGACATGCAGAACTGAACCCAGGGCCTTCTCACTGAGCTATATCCCCCAACCCTTACAAAATTTTTTTGGGGGCTGGAGGGTTAGCTCAGTGGTTCCAGCGCCTGCCTCGCAAGCGCAAGGTCCAGAGCTCGATCCCCGGTAACCACATACAATGCTGGGCGTGGAGACTCACGCCCACCAGCCATCAATACCGGATACCACAGTGCCGGGCATGGTGGCTCACGCCTGTCATCCCAGCACTCGGGAGGCAGAGGCAGGAGGATTGCTGAGTTTGAGGCTTGCCTGGGCCACATAGTGAGCTCAGGGCCAGGCTGAACTACAAAGCGAGACCCTATCTCAAAAAAATTTTTTTTCATCAATCCTCCTGCCTCTGCCTCCCGAGTGCTGGGATGACAGGCGTGAGCCACCACGCCCGGCACTGTGGTATCTGGTATTGATGGCTGGTGGGCGTGAGTCTCCACGCCCAGCATTGTATGTGGTTACTGGGGATCGAGCTCCGGACCTTGCGCTTGCGAGGCTTGCGAGGCAGGCGCCGGAACCACTGAGCTAACCCTGCGGCCCGCACTTTTCTTAATAGAGGTATCTATTTTTCTATCTCTTCAGAGCCTTTCTTTGTGTTTTTGGTACCAGCGATTGAATTTATGACCTTGTATTGTAAGGCAGGTACCAGAACCACTGAGCTAAACCCCAGCCATCTTCAGGGCTTTTTCAATTCCTCAGACCTAAGAACCATAGTGGAGCCATCTGCAGTGGGAAGAGCTTGAATTTAGGGGAACTGTGCAGACTTCTAAAATCCTGTCCGACCTCTTGTCCCCAGGTGAACCAGTGTGTTATTGGTACTGCCCAGGCCAACAAGAAATGAAGATGAATCCAGATCCTGTGTGTTTCGTCTGTGTGTGTGTGTGTGTGGGGGGGTGTTTTTGAGGGCTGATGTATTGGGTGAAGGGTGCTATGTACTTGATTTATCAAATAAAGAACATAGCCAGGTGTGGTGGTGCACACCTGTAATCCCAGCACTTGGGAGGCTGAGGCAGGAGGATCATTACGAGTTTAAGGCTGGCCTGGATACATCATGAATTCAAGACCAGCCTGGACTATACAGCGAGACCCTGTCTCAAAAAATAAAAATATTAGTTGCTCCCCCCCAGTTGTTCTCTTTAAATAAAGACTTTATTAGCAGTTGCCCGAGTAGGGAGGTGTTTCTCACATCTGTAGGGAAAGGCGCTGAGGCTGCGCTCTGGGCTGCGTGTGTGTCCTGCAGGGAGACTTGGGCTGTGCGCCCTCCAGCTCTCCCGGTCCAGACGTCCCCCCAAGACCCAGCTCGGCCCGAGAGCAGGTGCCCTTTCACCCGGGCCGCGCACGGGTGGGGCCGCGCGCCCGCCCAGCGCCTTCCTCTGCCTTCCCGTTCGAACCGCCTGGGCCCTGCCCGCCCGCTGCCCATTGGCTGGCGCTCGGCGGCGTCACCACCCGGGTACTGGCCTCCACGTCCTCGCACCGCCCCAGAGACGCGGGCGGCGGGAGAGCTCGGGCTGCGGGTGCCCACGCCCGCCCAGACCCTTAGCGCCAACCACCGCGGCCGCCGCCCGGTACAGGAGGGGCTCGGGCTTCCCAGGTGCCGGGCGCGGGCGGGGCCGCGCGTGCGCAGAGTCGCGGCGGCGGGCAACTGGCCGCGCGAGGGCGAGGCCGGGCGAGGGGGCGGTGCCTCGAGGGGCGGGGCGCCGGCGCCGTGGGGGTGGGGCGGCAACGGCTGCGGCATGGGCGGAGACCGGCGGCGGGGGGTTCCCCTCCTGCCCCGGGGCGTCTCCGGTGAAGGCGGGGCTGCGGGGATTCCCTCTCCCTTCGGGCTCCCCGGGGCCGCGCGGCGGCAGCGCCCGCCCTTCCGCGCCCTCGGGGCCGCGGGGGCGAGGAGGTGGGGCGAGGCGGTGCCGCCCCCCCTGCGGCTCCTCCCCGCCCGTGCTCCCCGCCTCCTCCCCCGCCGGTCCGGCCCTCCCCTCTCTCTGCCCGCCGCCTCCTCCCGCCGCTGCCGCTGCTTTGGCTGCTGCGTCATACGCCCCAGAGCCGCCGGGACCGAGGGGCTGGGCCCGGGGACCCCCTGGCCTCCGCCCGCGCGCCCGCCGGTGCCCCGACGTGCCCTCCCCGCGCGAGGGGCTCGCCCCGGTCTCCGGCGTCTGCCCCTGCCCGGCTCCCGGCCGCCCCAGCTGTCACCGGTAAGGAGGCGGCGGCAGGCGCCGCGGGGCGGCAGGACCGGGCGGGCGCGGGCGCGGGCGGGAGAGCCTCGCCGCCCAGCCTGGGGCAGGGCCGGGCCGACGGCGACCGAGTCCCCGCTCCTCGGACTTGCCGCGGCGGGGAGTGGAGACCGGAACGGGGACACGCCCCCCTCCCGGGCACTCGGGGAAGTTGTCCGGCCAGGGCCGGGGAGCCCTGATTTGAGGGTGACCCGACATAACCCGGCACCGGGAGGGTTGCGCGGAGAGACACGCAGGCCCCAGGAGCCAGCCCCTTCGGTCGGGAAGCTCTCCAGCACAGGTCCCCGAACGTCCCGGGCGGCAGAGCCGAGAACCCAGTCGTGCTTCCTGCCTCTGAGCGGCCGCCACTCCTGAGGTCCAGCGGCCGGGGCGCTGTCCCGGGAGAGCGCCAAGCCGGACCTGGAGGAGTAGGCTGCAGCGAGGCAGAGGACGCGAGCAGAGTTGAAGAGCGCGAGGCAGGGGCTGCTCCCAGGGCGCCCAGTGTCTGGGGAGTCAAGGCTGGAGATGCAGATGCTTAGTCCCTAGTCGTGGACGGAAAAGGGGGGGCCGCCTCCTCACTGCCTCTTCTCTGTCTCCGCCGCTAGGCCCCCCCAGGATGCAATGGCGCAGCCCCCCCGGTTGAGCCGCTCAGGTGCCCCTTCTCCGTGGGACCCCACTTCGGCTCCCACCTCAGGCCCTAGGCCTCGGCTTTGGGAGGGCCAGGATGTCCTGGCCAGATGGACCGACGGGCTGCTGTACCTGGGCACCATCAAGAAGGTGAGCCTCGCCCGCTCCCAGCCTCTCCCAGCCCTGCACACACCTGGTTCCCGTGGCATCCTGTGTCCCATCCTTCCAGGTGGACAGTGCTCGGGAGGTGTGTCTGGTCCAGTTTGAGGACGACTCCCAGTTTTTGGTTCTGTGGAAAGACATCAGCCCTGGTGAGATCCTTGAGCTCTGAGACTGCACGAAAGTAGAAACCTGGCTTCCAGGTGCCACAGGGGCTCTGGGAGGCCCCCTGACGCCGTGCCCCCCTCCCCGCAGCCGCGCTGCCCGGGGAGGAGCTCCTCTGCTGCGTCTGCCGCTCTGAGAGCGTGGCCCCTGGGAACCGGCTGGTCAGCTGTGAGAAGTGCCGCCACGGTGAGTGCCGAGGCGTTCCGGTTTGCTCTGGGCCTTCCAGGCTGCACCTCCCCTCTGGAGCACCGGACCCTCTGTTCCCATGTGTTCCTGTGTCCTCCTCACCCTCGCGACCTCATCCTCTTCTGACCCAGGGTCAGGTGGCGGGAGCTCTGCGGGCAGAAGGTGGCTCACGCCCTTTTCCAGCTTCAGGACCCCAGCGGGGGGAAACCTTGAGCCTCAGTTCCTGCCCAGTTAGGTTGCCCCCAGATAAATAGGACAGCAGGGCCCCCCAGGCTGGCACTTCAGCAAGTGTGTGTCAACATGTCCTTGTTCAGCTTATCACCAGGACTGCCACGTTCCCAGGGCGCCAGCCCCGGGAGAGGGAGAGGGCACATCCTGGGTCTGCCGCCAGTGTGTCTTCGCCATCGCTACCAAGGTACGGCGCCTTTCGGTGCCCCTCTGCCCGGCTCCAGTCTCCACCTCTCCACCTCTCCCAGTCTCTCCTGCCACTGCCTGCCGCTTCCCATCTGCTCTTTCTCTGCAGAGGGGGGGCGCGCTGAAGAAGGGTCCCTACGCCCGGGCCATGCTGGGCATGAAGCTGTCTCTGCCTTACGGACTGAAGGGGTTGGACTGGGACGCCGGGCACCTGAGCAACCGGCAGCAGAGCTACTGTTACTGTGGTGGTCCTGGGGAGTGAGTAACGAGGCGCCTCGCTCCCCGGGAGGGCGAGGGGGGTGGGCGAGGGGCCTGGACAGGAAGGTCATGTCTCCGCAGGTGGAACCTGAAGATGCTCCAGTGCCGGAGCTGCCTGCAGTGGTTCCACGAGGCCTGCACCCAGTGTCTGAGCAAGCCCCTCCTCTACGGGGACAGGTGAGTCTGGCAGGGCCCCGGACGCTGCCCAGCCTCCATGCCCACCTGGGTGCCTAGGTGCCAGCCCAATGGCAGGTTCAGTTTGCCCGAACACGGTGTGTTCTCCCCTCCCACTCACACCCAGGTTCTATGAGTTTGAATGCTGTGTGTGCCGGGGTGGCCCCGAGAAGGTCCGGCGGCTGCAGCTTCGCTGGTGAGTGCGCGGGGCGCCCTGCGACGCTGTTTCCTCTCACGCCCCAGCTGTCCGCCGCCTGGGACTCCCCGGCCTCCGTGGCCCTGACAGCTGCTGTTTCTCCAGGGTGGATGTGGCCCACCTCGTGCTCTATCACCTCAGCGTGTGCTGTAAGAAGAAATATTTTGACTTTGACCGCGAGATCCTTCCCTTCACCTCTGAGAACTGGGACAGTCTGCTCCTGGGCGAGGTAGGGCGCAGCCCTCCCAGCGGGGCTGGACGGGTGTCTGCGGGTGCCGGGGGAGCCAGTGACCATGGCTGCCCCACCCCATCCACCTTCCCCCAGCTTTCAGACACCCCCAAGGGAGAACGATCTTCCAAACTCCTCTCTGCTCTTAATAACCACAAGGACCGGTGAGTGCGCCGAGCAGGCGGGACGAGAGCGGTGTGGGAGCGGGAGGGGAGGAGCTGCAGCCCCCCCAGCTACTGAGCCGCGTTGCGAGGGGCGCGAGGGACCTCGAGCGCAGCGCCCACCCTGCGTCATCTCCCTCCTTGCTCCAGTTTCATTTCAGGGAGGGAGATTAAGAAGAGGAAATGCTTGTTTGGTCTCCACGCGCGGGCACCCCCTCCTGTGGAACACCCTCACGGAGATGGAGCCCCCACCAGGTCACTGGTCCAGGGAGGATGAGGGGCACCTTCTGGGACTGGTCTGGGGAGGTCTTGGGGTGTCCGGGAGGGGGCTGGGGGGATAAGGAGGCCTCTTACAGCTTCCCTTCAGGGCAGGGCCCTGGGGGAGGGGTCTCACGTCCCCTGGGGAAGCGACGGAGGCCGGAGCCGGAGCCCCTGAGGATGCAGAAGGGGAAGGTGGAGGAGCTGGGGCCGCCCTCGGCAGTGCACAGTCAGCCTGCGTCCCGGCTGCAGAGGGTGCTGCAGGTACAGGGGCCTGGGGCAGCCCAGCGCCGAAGGTGGGGTGTGGGAAGGAGCCGGAGGCGACCCCCCAGTCAAATGCCCTTCTTCTAGGCCTCGGTGTCTCCATCACCCCGCAGCCCTAACCAGAGTGACCAGGGCGGCAGCGGCTACAACTTCCGCCCCACAGACACCCGCTGTCTGCCCAGGTCAGTGCTCCACATCCATGTTCTCCGGCCCTTGGCCGCTCACTCCTCGTCCTAGAGAGACTTCCGGGATAGTGTTCTGGCGACAGTGGGGACCGAGAGCAGTGTGGGGACTGCTTGTACCCCTTGTTCTGGTCACGACTTCCCTCTCCTGACCCCAGCAGCCCCATTCGGATGTTCGCCTCCTTCCACCCTTCTGCCAGCACTGCAGGGACCTCTGGGGACAGTGAACCCCCAGACAGGTGAGACCCTCCCATGGCCCAGCTTCCCCTTTTCTTCTTTGGTCATGAGTTCTTCTGTCTGAAGCATCTCTTCATCCCTCGGACCCACACCTAGCCCTGTAATCTCTCAGTCTGTCTGCATCTGTCTGTCCAGTCTGATGACTGCTCTCTTCCCTTAGGTCACCCCTTGAACTTCACCTCGGTTTCCCCACAGATGTCCCTAAAAGCACCTCCCACTCAGTGACTGCTTCACCTTCCTCAGTCCCAGCCCCCTCTCCGGGTTTTCCTAGACGCTCCACAGCCCCTTCGCCCCTGTGCCGTGGTTTGTCTCCTGGGACTGGGGGAGGAGTCCGAGGTGGGGCTGGCTACCTGTCCCGAGGGGACCCTGTGCGGGTCCTTGCTCGGAGAGTACGGCCCGACGGCTCTGTGCAGTACCTAGTAGAGTGGGGAGGAGGGGGCATCTTCTGAACAGCCTGGCCCGTCCACTCCCTCTTCACACCTGCTGGCACTTTGGAACCCTGACCTCTGACCTCACCTGCAGCTGGGATGTACCTGGAGACAGGGGGTGTTCTCCCTGCTGCCAGGCTGGGGTCCGGAAGGGGGTGTGGAAGAGGCTCTTCTCCACTCCTTCCTGATTCCTGATCCCTAGTCCTTCTTCCCAGTTACTTTGATGTTATTTTGTTACAGCTTTTTAAATATTTTTGAAAATTATTTAACCCCTGGGTGCAGAGACTGAGGAGGGGGGAATAAGGGATCCTGGATTCTGTATGACTGAAATAAAGAGAACTAGAAATAACACAGCTAGTCTCTGTGAGTCACTGAAAGATGGAAGGAAAACAGGGCTGGATGCACTTGTGGTTCTACCCAGCCAAATACGCATGTGTCACAAGGAATAATGGCAGAAGGCGCAGAGAGCAAAGACAGGATTTACTGGGGCTCAGGCATCCAGGGAAAGACAGGGCACTGAAGTGCGCAGACATCACGGTACAGCCGGGCTGGAATCGGAAAGGGGCCCTGTGGACTGGCGCACCCAGTGCAGGTACGGGAGATTCCCCTGCTCCACAGGCAATGCAATCACCTCCGCCACTTCATAAGGGTGCGCCGAGCTGCAAAGGTGATGCGGAAGAGGTCACAGCCACACTCAAAGGAGCCCCTCAGACCCAAGTGCCACAGCACACACTTCTCCGTGTTCTTACCGCACAAACTCTGTCAAGGCTGGGACCAGGGAACTCTGGGTTTTAATCATCTAGAAGCAAACAGAAACACAGTTGGGTCAAATGGTAGAAGTGACTTCAAAGGAGGGGCAGGGTGGAAGCATGGAGATGAAGTCTGCTGGGGCAGGGCAGTGTTCTCACCATCAGCACCTCACTGTCCTCCTCGATCTTTCCTTTCCACTCGTAACTGAAGAGATCAGAGAAGAGGGAAGTGTCGGGGGGAGAGGACGCCCGGAGGGAAGGGTCCCAGTCAGCCCAACTTACATGGATGTGATCTGGGGAATGAGGTTCACGCAGGCGGCCAGGCGCTTTTCCACCACGGCACTAAAGGCAAAGCAGAGCCCCAGTCAGAGCGCCCAGGGTCCGACTCTGGGGGCCCCGAGCCAGGGTTCGCAAAGCCTGGAAGCCCGGGCAGCAGCCCTCGCCTCCCCATCCCTGACCCGACCGTCCTCGCTCCGCCAGAGGCCCTCACCTGGCGATCTCCTTGGCGACCTTCTCATTGGGACAAGTGACGAAGGCTGCGGACACCGATCCCGGGACGTAGCCCGAGCCAGAGGCCGGGGAGGGCTGGGACGGGGGGCTTCCGGACGCCATGGAGCGCAGGGCTCGGGGCAGCGACAGGAGGCGGGAGACCGCAGGCAGCGGAGCCGGCATCCAGAGAAGCGACAGCAGCAGAGCGGCCTGGGAGCAGGGGCGAATGCGGTTTCCGGCCCCAAACACCCCAGGAGACGGCACCCCAGGGAGCCTGCGCTCGGTCAGAGCTCCAGGCCTCCCTCTTCTTCACCCGAAAGCAACTGTCTCTGATACGAGCGGAAAAACTCGGAAAGTGAAACCCAAGCCCGGCTTTCTCTCAGGGATTTGAACGCGGGTCCGCTTTAGAGGACCGGAAGGGGCGGGGCGGGCACTCACCGCTCCGCCGAGCAGGGCTACGGGCGCCCGCGCCCCCCTCATACAGCCTATGCTGGCAGAGGAGGCGTGATATCAAAGGCCGGGCGCTAGCCAAGCGAGGACCCCAAACCCACGCAGGGGGCCCTCTTCTCACCTGGGTGGCCCCCACGTGATAGGAAAACACCACGTGACAGTACCGCCCGCCCGCCGGAGTCTGCGGAGCCAGCCAATCCCGACGCTCACGTGGCCCGGACTGCCCCGCCTCTTGGTCGGGGCGGGGCAGAGGGTGATTGGGCCAATCGGTAGCCAGATCTGTAGAAGTGCGCGGAAATGGCACGCCCATTTCCGAAACGCCCAGGTGCTGGTTGAGGCGAGCCGCTGCGGCGGTCCCCTGTCACGTGACGAGGCCGGACCTCTCCTGCGGCGCTACTTCGGGGCGTGACGCAAGGAGGCCAATCGCGGGCCAGTCCCGCTGGTCACGTGACAGGAGAGCCGGCGCTGGGCGAGGGGGGCCGGAGTCCCCGCAGACTGGATGCGTCAGGCTGTGGAGTGGGGAATCATCTTTTGGTCCCAAAATGTGCCTAGCAACAGCCCCTGCCCTGTTTCCTGCAGGGGTGGGCGGGTCTGAGAAGCCTAAACTCGGGGGCCAAGAGAGCGCCCATGTCCTTGCATTAGGCCTGAGTGTGCCTGGGATGGGGAATGAGCGAGGGCGAGCTGAGAAGCCAGCTGTCTCTGGGTAGGGGGCAGTGATTAGCCAAGGCACAGGGATGGCATGGCAATGTAGGTGAGGAAGAATGCGTTCTAAAGCACTGGCGAGACCCTTGCGTGAGATACAGGTTGAGCAAAACTATTAAGTAAAACCCAAAGCTTGAAACTGCGGAATTGGAGGGAAGGAGAGAGACATAGTGATGACAGTTCTGTGCCCTCTCCCCTGCCTGTCGCGCTGCCCAAGACTGGGTCACCTCTGGTCTTGGGGCTCCTTTCCTTAAGCCATCCCCCCCCCGAGCCGGGACCTGCCCTACATAACCTCCCTAGGGCCCAAGCACATCCACTGACCCAAAAATGCAGAGGGGGCCAAGAAGAGGCTGAGGAGTGGGCGGAGAGAGCCCCGAAAAAGGCTGTGCTACCCAACACCCCCAAGTCCTGGGGTCCCCGGGTGGCGGTGGGACCGGGAGCGTCGTGGGCTGTTCGGTTCGCATTTTCACTTTCTGGAGCGGGGCGGGTCTCCCTGAGGCCTCTACCTGGATTTGCAATTTGTCTTTGAGACGACGTGGGGTCTCCAGCGTTATGCTGGACCTCCCTCAGGACTGAGTTCTCTCTCCTGTCGTCTTAGGGGTTCCGTGTCTCCGCGTCTCTTGGGCGCGCTCTCTGGGGCCTTTCAAACTTTCTGAGTTCTGGTTCTCTGCGTCCCTCTCTGGGGAGTGGGTTTCCGCCTGCCCCGGTCTGGAGTCTCCGTCAGTCTGCAGTTTCTTTTCTGCGACCTGAGCCTGGGGCCCCTCGCGCTTCTTCCTGGGTCTGAGTTCCGAGATCTAAGTCTAGATCTAGTCTCCTCTGGGTTTCACCTTTGTGCTGTGAGTCTAGTCTCAGGTCTTGAGCCCTGAAAGCATCAGCACGGGTCGGAAGTCTATGGCTATGAGGAATCCTCGGGGCCTGGATTGGGGGGGGGGGGTCCTGGGGTCTTCATTTGTGAGGACGAGGTCTCTTTTCTCCAGATTGGGACCTGTGTCTCGGGTCAGCCTGCGGCGCCGGGGGCTGAGCACCGTCTGGTCTGGGGTCTGCTCTCCCTCCTGCGGTCTGGGGTCTGCCTCTCCGCTGCCACCGTGGCGCGGCGTGCGCGAGTCAGGGGTCGCTCTCGCGCTCCCCTTTCCCTCGGGTCTCCCGGAGCAGGGGGGGCTGCGGTCTCTCCTCCTCCTCCTCCTCCTCCTGCTCTCTTCTCTCTCGCTCGCTCACTTCCCCCGCCCCCCTCTCTCTCGGCTGCCGCTGCTGCCGTTGGCTCTCATTCTCCTCCTCCTCCTCTTCTCTCCTCCTCTCTGCTCCTCTCCGCTCCTCTCTCCTCCTCTCTCCTCCTCCTCCTCCTCCACCTCCTCCTCCAGCTCCCCCTCTCTCTCCCCCTCTCTCTCTTCTCTTTCTCCCCCGTGCCCCCGCCCCTCCCCCAGGCCTGATGAGCAGGTCTCGCGCCTCCATCCATCGGGGGAGCATCCCCGCGATGTCCTATGCCCCCTTCCGAGGTACGCGGTGGGGGAGGGGAGGGCCGGCCGGGGGGCCGGAGGGGGAGGGGCAGGGGGCGGGGGCGGCCGGGAGCGGCTGGAATGGAGGGAGAGGGGAGGACCGGGGCGGCAGGGGTGGGAGCCCGGGAAGGCGGGCTTGAAGGCTGGAGAGCGAGGGCCAGGTAAGGGTCCGAGGGGCCAGAAACAGGTCCGGGAGGGGCCGAGGGGAGGGATGAGGAAAGGAGCGCAGAGGTGTGGGGAGGTGGGAGCGCAGGGCCGGGGAAGAGCTGCAGAGAGCGCCGGGGGTGGGAACCGGGCGGTGAGGAAAATACCGAGGAAACCGAGGCAGTCCTGGGAGAGAGACGGGTGGGAGAGCAAAATACAGGGGTGAAGACCAGAGACCAAGAGGAAGGGGGAGACTGTGGTGGGGGCTCAGAGAACGGCAGGATTAGGGGAGAGAGGAGGATGGAGAGAAGGGGCCAGATGGAGAGAGAGGGAGGCAGGGGGGTGGAGGTCCAGATGGAGGGAAGAGAGGAGAGGGAAAGGCTGGGGGAGGGGAGGGGACGCCGGGGCAGGGGGAGGGCCGGACGGTGTGTGTGGTGTTTTGGGGGGAAATACAAGTGAGGCTGAGAGATGGGAGCAGAGGCTGGTTAAGATCCTGCCCAGGACTCAAATACTCCTGAGGCTCTGGACAAGTGAAATGCAGCCGCTGGGGTCTTCATCTGCTTTCCTCACTTCACCACTTTCGGCCCCTCCCCCACCCCATCCTTATTCCGCTCCCTCCCTTCCTCTGCTGTCCATCACCTATATCTTTCCCCCATGTGGTGTCCGTTCCTTATATGAGTCCCCTGCTGTCCTTCCCCTGTATCCGTCCCCTCTCTGATAGCCATTCCGTGTCTTGCTCTGCTCTCGGGGAGCCCCTTCTCGCTCGCGCTGTTCCTTCTTGACCCCGGGTCGTCGTCTCCCCGTTAGGACCTCCTCATGCCTTCTGTCTCGGTCTGGTTGAACCCTTCCGGTGCATTCCCGTGTCCTAGGGATTCACCATGATCTCGTTTTCTGTTCCCTCAGTGCTGTTCTGTATCCGTTCCCAGGCTCACCCCGCTTCCCAGCCACCTCGTCACTCTCCGTCCCTACTCCTTTCCCTTCATGCCCCGGTCTGGTCACCAGCCCCCCTTCCTTGTGTCCTCTGCGTCCTGGGCTGTTAGAGGATTGGGCCCAGGAACACTGAAGCTCGGACGGTTGGGACAGAGCCTGTCAGGGGTCCCCATCTGGTTCTTGGGGAGCATCTCCTCTAGTACATTTTCCCCTGTATCCTCCATGCTCCTGTGCGTCCTGCAGTCAATATCGTCTCAGTCCAGATCTGTGTGTGAGCGAGTGTGTGTGTGCACACGTGTGCCTGTGTGTTTCCAAGGTTGCCCTTCCCGTTCCAGGAGAAAGGTGGCCCTGAAGTCTGAAGTGCTTCCCTTGGCCGCAGCCTGAGCCCCTTCCGCCGTGTGTCCCCAAATTTCCCTAAGGGGGGACGGCATCCAGTGCAGCACCTGTGTACTAGTGATCGTGGTCGGGTCAAGTCTGAGACAGTGTTGAGACAGGGAGAGTGGCGAAGTGCTGTGGATTCTAGACATGTTCTGTGAGCTCATCTTACCATGCCGTGCAGGTTAGATAGATCTGAGAGACATGTTTGTAGACAGAAAGAGGCTAGGTTTTTCAAAACTTCTGCTCAGGGCTTTCCATTGAGATGAAGCTCAAAGGCCAGTTGTAGAATCTAGTCATGTTAATTGTTTCATAAAGGAGCAGAGTTTGAGTTTTCTCCCTCTAAGCTTTCCTTTTCTTCCTTCTTTCCTTTTTTTCCTTCCTTCCTTGTTTTTTTTTTTGTTTGTTTGTTTGTTTTTTTGAGACAGGGTCTCACCTTGTAGTTCAGGCTGGCCCTGAGCTCACTATGGTGCCCAGGCAAGACACCACGAACTCAGCAATCCTCCCGTCTCTGCCTCCCGAGTGCTGGGATGACAGGCGTGAGCCACCACGCCCGGCATTGTATGCGGTGTTGATTGCTGGTGGGTGTGAGTTTCCACACCCAGCATTATATGTGGTTACCGGGGATCGAACCCAGGACCTTGCGCTTGCAAGGCAGGTGCCGGAACCACTGAGCTAACCCTCCGGCCCCTTCCTTGTTTTTTTTTGAGACAGGGTCTCACTTTATAGTGCAGGCTGGTCCTGAGCTCACTATGTAGCCCAGGCAAGCCTCGAGCTCACAGCAATCCTCCTGCCTCTGCCTCCCGAGTGCTGGGATGACAGGCGCGAGTCACCATTCTCAGTATTTCTGTTTTTTAAAACAGTGTCTCGCTATATAGTTCATGCTGGCCTTAAACTCACTATGTACTCCAGACTGGTGATCCTCCTGCCTCAGCCTTCCAAGTGCTGGGATTACAGGTATCCACTACCCCACCTGCCCAAACCTTCTCTTATTCTGATGCCTTAGCCCCAATTTCTGTCACTTTAATGTCACCACTCTGACTGTGCTCTCACTTTTCTAGGACCTGGCCCCATGTGTCCCTCTGATCCTGTATGGGAGTGGGGTATAAAAGGGCAGTTTGTAGGGAGGGTGGAAGGAGAGCACGGGGAAGAGGGACCCTGGGTCATGTCCGGGCAGGGGTGACCTTTGGTCTGTGGTGTCCCTTCCAGGGGCTTTGCTCAGCTGGTCACTGGATGTGCTCTTCCTCCCTCCGGCTCCTCACTAGAGCCCTGAGGAGGCTTCTGAGCAGAGCTGGCTGCACCTGTCCGTGGGGACTGCTGACCACTGCAACACGGGCATACTTCCTACCTTCTCCCACCCCGGCCCTCCACAGCCAGGTCCTGACCAGGGCGTCATCGCCCTTCCACCAGGAGAACCGGCACTTTCCACAAAAGATGAGCAGGCAGGACTCAGGGGCAGAGGGGCGGGCGCCTCCCGTCTCTGGCGCTGTGAGCGGTGACTTGACTTCCTGTCTGCCAGATGTGTCGCTGTCTAGGTTCACTCTTCCTCCCGCAGACGGCAGGCTCCGCCTTCCAGGTCCGTCTCTGCAGTTACTAGAATGCCTTCCCTCTTCCCAGTCACCCACCACCGACCTGTGTGTGTAGCTTCTGGCAGTTTGGTCGCCGCCACCTTGATACTTCCCAAGTGGACGCAGAGTTGCCTTA
This sequence comes from Thryonomys swinderianus, assembly GCA_004025085.1. Classification (NCBI taxonomy): domain Eukaryota; kingdom Metazoa; phylum Chordata; class Mammalia; order Rodentia; family Thryonomyidae; genus Thryonomys; species Thryonomys swinderianus. The sequence goes on from PVIC010005161.1 coordinate 27,583, forward strand.
GCTCCCCTTGTCCCCCAGTCGTGTGCCCATCGTGTTGAAGCACCCTCTTGTAGTCTCCCCACAGGCCTGTAGCGCTTCCTCTGATCTCTCTCCGCTCTTCTTCCCCGGAAGTAAAGGCTCGTCTTCCTCCTTTCAGCTGCTGAAGGCCTCAACTTCAGCTTCAGTCCCCTCGAGGGATTGGGCTCTCCTCTTGTGTTTCAGAACTCTGCTCCCAACTGCGTAGACAGAGCCTCCCTTACTGTTTCTGTGTGTCTCTGTCCCCAGATGTACGGGGACCCCCTATGCACCGAACCCAGTACGTTCATTCCCCGTATGACCGTCCCGGTTGGAACCCTCGGTTCTGCATCATCTCGGGGAACCAGCTACTCATGCTGGATGAGGACGAGGTGAGCAGGGTGAGGAGGTTGGGAAATGACTACGGGGAGTTGGGGAGACTGGGGAGAAAAGCAGGGGGCACCTTCAGTGCAGGCGGGAGAGATGGGAAGGCTGACGAAGAAAAGCACTGGGAGGAGAGCAGGCTGAGATGTGAAAAGGGACAGTCATTCTGTCACCTTGGCCACGGGGTCTTTGGGGGCCGAGTTGGGGAACCGTGGTTCGAAGACTTGGGGTGAAGAGTCACTCCATCCGTCGTGGAGTAGGTTAGAAAAGGGAACTGGTGGAGAAACTGAAAGGCCTGGAGAGAGGGCGAGGAAATGGAGGCCTTCCCTCCAGAGTGACCCTGAGGACTCCCCCTCTCTCTGCACGCCTGCTCTCACGGGACACAGTGCAGGAAAGGGAAACTGAGAACCCCGGAGAACAGGCAGGGGACAGTGGGGTTTGGGGGTAAGTGAGAGGGGCCAAAGGGCAGTGCGCGCTGTGGTAGAGGGCACCAGATCTCCGCGTGGCTGGCAGCGAGCACTGGCAGGTCACTGCACCCTCAGGCAGAGACTGAGAAGCTTCTGTCGGGACAGAAGCATCTGCATATCCAGATGCTTAGGGAGGAGGCAGGAGGGGCCGGGAGGGACACTGGGCCGAAGAGTTCCCCCGCGGGACGGGGAGGCCAGGTAGGGAGGCCTGAGGCCCGAGGAGTGTGGGCTGCACCCAGAGAGCAGGGTCAGCAGCAGAGCCTCCTCCGGAGGGACAGGGTGCAGAGCGGAAGGCTGGACACAGGTGTGAGCGGCGAGCATGGGCTTCGGGCGCCAGAGGTAGCGGAAAGCCAGAGGGAGGCTGGACGGCTTGGAGATGGTGTGGTGGGGCAGGGCTGGAGGTGAACCGGGCTGCGAGGACCCTGGTGCCGTGGGTCGGCTGGGTGGAGGTTTCACCGCAGAGTAGAGCGGTGGCCACTGGGGAGGACGCGGACAGTGGGTGAGGCGCCCTGGGAGGCTAAGTCTTGGCCCTGCAGAGCCCTTGAGTGACGCACTCGGGCCATCAGCCCTGGTCGGAGGCTGTAGGACGAGTCTAGAGAATGGGAACCAACAGGAGCAGGGACTGCGGTGAGCACGGAGGAGGAGGACAGTGAGTGGTGGAGTGAAGGAATGGCCGAGATGGGGACACACCGCGGAGCCCAGTGGCCGCCCACCTGAGGGCATTAGGAATGGCAGAAGCTAAGTCGGGGCCAGGGAGGAGAGGAGCAGGGGGTGGGTGGCGGAACCGGACAGTCACGGTGCTGGGGATGGTGTAGGGTCTCGTCCCTGTGGCCCCTGGTAGGTGCGCGGAGGTTGGGGTGGAGTCTGGGGAAGGAAGGACGGCCGTGAGAGTGGGGTGACCAGGCCCTGGGGCGAGGGGAGGCTGGGTCCCAGTCTGGCCGCAAGCCCGGCCGTGGGAGGGAGACAAGCTGTGGCTCCCGATTATAAATGCAGCTTCTGCTCCCCCCGTGACGGGCTCGAGGGAGAGAAGGGGGTGAGGAGGTGGGAGGCCGGGGGGCAGGGTGGCGGGCGGTCCGCGTGGAGGTCAAGGGGAAGCCCGAATAGCAGCTCGCTGACGCCTGAGGAGCTGCGGGAAGCGCCGAGCCGGACGGACGGACTGACGGACGCACGCGGCAAACTCCCCAAAGGGTGTTTCATTGCGACGGAGAGAGACGGAAGGTCGGGATGGCAGGGGCCCGGGGACGGGGAAGCCCCGGGCCCAGAGCCACCCGCGGACGTGGGCGGGCCCGGGGCGGCGGGGCCCGGAGGTCTGACACACCCCGCATCCCCTAGATACACCCCCTTCTGATCCGGGACCGGAGGAGCGAGTCCAGCCGCAACAAACTGCTGAGGCGCACGGTCTCCGTGCCGGTGGAGGGGCGGCCCCACGGCGAGCATGGTACGGCGGCCGAGCAGGCTCGAGCCCCGGACGGCGCTTCGGTGGGCGGTGGGCGGCGGGGGCGGGGCGCCGGCGGGCGGCGGGCGGGCGCGCGGGGCGGAGCTGGGTCCGCGTCCCGAAGGGAGACGGCGCCCTCGTCCGGTCGCGCGTCGGAGGCCCGGCGCGTCCTAGCTCCGCTCCGCTCGCCTCTCCTCTCCAGCAGCGAAGTTTGCCTGTTTTCCCAGTGCTTGTAAAAATAGTCTCCTTAGATCTGTGGCTTCCTGTCCGAGCGTGCCTGCCCTGCCCCTCCCGGCCCTCGGCGTGGCTCTGGAGAGGCTGACCTAGTTCCTGCCTCCCAGACTTCGGTCCCACCCCCAGCTCGGGATTCTTCTTGTGAGACCTTCGGGCCTGCAGCCCCTCCCTCCTGTCTTGCCCCTTTTTCCCTCTTCTCATCAACTGCTTCTATTTTCTGCAGGCGGATCGCCCACCTTCTTGCTCCTTCCCGTCCCTCTTATTTCCTGCACCCCTTTAGGGTCCGACCCTGCCCTCTGCCCCCAGCGGAACGCCAGCAGACCCCTGTCACAGTGCTTTCTGTCTGTCTGTAGAGCTCTCCGCTCAGTCTGTCTCCAGCTCTCTCCCTCTCTCCATCTGTCTCTTTCCCTCCCTCCCTCTTTCTGCCCCCACCCCCTCTTTAGTCATTTAAAAAAAGATTTTTGTCTTCCTGAGAAGTTCGTTTAAAAGGTTTCCATGGGAACAGTGAGGGAGATGAAGGCAGAGAACAGAGATATGCAGCCAAGGTGCAGAGAGCCGCCCTCGGTCCGGAAGCCCCTTCGCCACTGCCCCCTTCCTCTACATTTTCCTCCCAGGATCAGGGTCCGGGGCCCCATCCTGCCAGCCCCTGGTGGACCCCTTTTTCTACCAGTCCCTCAAGCTCTCGGGGAATCCAGATTTCTAGTTTCTGCCCTAGACAGCTGGTGGCCTGTCCCGAGGCCTCGGTTCTGATGGCCTCAGTGCCGTCGGGGCCCAGCTCTGGGATCCTGGGCATGTCAGGCCAGGGATGTGTGTTGTTGTCATGGAAGCCTCTTCCAGGAGGGTTAAGACAGTGTAGCTGAGGCCAAGGCTGCTGGTGGTGGTGATGCTGGACAGACTGTGATGCCTGTCACGTGTGTGTGTGTGTGTGTGTGTGTTCGTGTCTGGTGTGCATGCATTCGTGTGTGCATGTACACCTGTGTGCCCAGGTCAGGATGGTCACATGCTTACAGAGCATGTTTACCGTGTGTCTTGTGGTTGGCTGCTTTGCCCGTTTCCCATCTTTTCCATTCCCTGGTCCCCCAGTCTGGGGTCTCTGGTGTGGGTCTCCTGGACTTTGGGCAGGGGCGCTGTGCGGCTGGAGTTGGGTGGTAGGGTCGTGTATGGTGAGGTGGGAGGGCGGGAAGGGGCGCCAGGGCGGGTACAGATGCACGTACACACTTGGGGAAGGCTTTACCGAGAACGAATAGCTGGCCGGGGTCTGTAGAGGGCCCTGGAATTGCAGAGAGCATGGAGCTTGCGTAGGGGACGCAGCGGGTAGGGGTCGTCGCGGCCTGGGGGCTTGGGTCTGCGGAGGTGTCTGCTGAGGCTGCGGACTCCCCAGCCCCGGAGAGGTCGCGCGCGGGACCTGCGAGGGGCTTTGGAATCCAGGGCTCCTCCTCTGCTGGGTGGAGCCGCGAGCCCCTCGTTCTCTTTCACGGATTTATTTTGGGGGTCCTGCTCAGAAGGAATGGTGGGAGGCCGGGTTGGTTTGGGGGGTCCCCTTGCCCCCCTCCCCCGTCTCTCTCGCGCTGTCTCCGGGCGACGGGGCTCGTGACAGAGGCGGCCACGGCAGCAGCGGTCGCCTAGCAACGGCGGCGGGGCCCGGGCAACGGCGGCAGCGGCGGGAGCGGCGGCGGAGGGAGCCGTTCCCGCGGCCGTCACCGCGCGGCCTCCCGGCCGTCCGGGGCCCCGCCGCCGCCGCCGCCCCCACTGCGCCGGGCGGCGCGAGCCGGGCCGTGCCGCCCCCTCTCCGCACCTGCCCCTCCTCCGCGCAGGGGCGGGGCCCTTCCCCCACGGGGGATACCGTCGACCCCCGGGGGGCGGTGCGAGGTAAGGGCGGGGCCGGCGGCCCAGGAGCGCGCGTGGGGCGGGGGCGCGCGTGTGCGGGGGCGCGGGAGGGGGTGGGGAAGCCGCCGCGGCGGCGACGGCGGCAGCGGCGGCGGCGGCGGCGGCTGCTCCCTCCGCATGTTCTCCCTGCATCTTCCGAGTGGGGGGAGTTATGGTAACCGGAGGGGGCGTCGGAGGTCGGGGTCCGCAGCCTCGTGGGGGCAGGGTTGCAAGCGCGCGGGGGCAGCCGCTGTGTGGGGGTCTTGGAGCCCCGATGGAGGGGGGAGCTCGTGTGTTTGTGTGTGTTCGTGTCCATGCTTGTGTCCCCTGTGTGTCGGTGCCATGTGCACACGGGGCCCATTTCCTCATGCACACGTGCAATGAGTCGTGTGCAAGTGCACCCTGTCTTCCTGCTTCTACCTAAGGGTCTTGTTGGGCCAGCTGCCGGCTGTCACCTCTGACCCTGAGCACGCGGGGCCTTGGCTAGGGCTCCCCTCGCAGGAGCCTCCCTCCCGTGTGTAGGAATGTGTGGCCAGCCGCCCTGCTGGCAGGTGTGTGTCTTTGCATGTGTGTTCCAGTGCTGGCCTGAGTATCTGTGTCACCCAGCATGGGTGTCCAGGGCGTGTCTGGATGTGGGTGGTGTGCGAGCAGTGGGGGAGAAAGTGCGCGTGTCCTTCGGAATCTTACGTGCACGGAACACCTTTGCGAAGGCAGGTGGGAGCCCCGCCTGGTCTGGGAGTGGGGTGGTAGGGTCGTGTATGGAGGGTGTAGAGGGAAAGTGGGGAGAGGGGCAGGGGGCTGAGAGCCAGGGAACATGGGAATGTGGGAGAGCCCGCCAGGCTTGGTGAGGGAAGAGGGGGTGGGCTTCAGATGGGCCTCGATGGAGGTGGCGGGAGTCAGCTGGAGCCTGGGCCGGGGTGAGGAGCCAGCAGGCCTTTCCTCAGGTGATGGCTAGGGGAAGGACGCCCATCCCCGCAGACTGGAGGACCAGGGGAGGCCACTCAGGCATGGAAGGGGCTCCCCGCGAGGCCTGTCCCCGCAGGGACTGCTCTTCGGGTTCCCAGAGGTTATGGCCCCTCTTTACTCCCTGTCCAGCCCTGGTCCTTATCTTTCTCCTCTTGCTCCTTCGAGAGCTGCCAGCGGGTGTGGAAAGAAGGAAAGGCCGAAGGGAGGATTAGGAGGCAGGGGCAGGTTCTTTCGGTGGGTAAGATGAGAGCCACGGCAGAGGCAGGAGTCCCAGCCCTTGCCCTGTGTGTGAGTGAGTGCACTGGTGTGTACAGGGTGTGTACATGTGTGGGTGTGTGCACAATGCCTGTGTTACGGGTCTGTGTAGGTGGCCATGATGTGTGTGTGTGCGTGCATGTATACGTTGTGTGGGGATGGGACAGAGACCCAACCTCGCATGTGTGCTCTCAGGTCTGTTCCGTGTGCGTACATGGCTGTGTGGTGTGTTCCCTGTGTGTGTCACGGCATGCGGCACTAATAACAGGATGTCCTGTGTTGCTGTCACTGTGCCCCCTCTTCTGTATTGGTGCTATTCTTCTCCTCCTGGCAGCCGTGAGAATCTTTGTAACCATCTGTGTGTGCAGCTTCTGTGTACCTGTGACTTCTGTGTGAGTTCGTGGACCCTGGCTCCTGGTGCTGTGTGTAAGGTGGTTATTTCCAAGAACGGAGCAAACCAATTAGGAAAATCTTATTTTTTTTCTTATTCATGCTTTGGTTCCAGGGCAGAATTTGATTGGATTGAAAGTTAGATTTCATGTCTTTCCTAGGGCAGCTTGTGTGTTAAAATAATGGCTGAGCCTTGTTCCCTGAAGTGACAGAGAGGCAGCCATACTGGAGAGATGCAGAGAACCGTGCCTGGGAGGAGGTGTCCTGGGCCTGTGCGTGCACTTCTCGGCCGCGTCCGAGTGGTAATCACTGCCCTTGCCCCCGGTGGCACTCGCAGATTTGGTGCCGGAGGCAGGGAAGAGGCAGGGTAGAAAGAGGTGTCCCTGGACAGAGTGGATGTGCTGTGTTCTTGTGAATGAAGGCTGTGGGTGCCTCCAGCATACGGGAACACCTCTGTGTGGGGTCACGGTGTCTGCAGGCACATAGCTGGGGTAACTGGCACTCCCCTGCGGGTGGGATGTGTGTGTGCCTGAGGAGCTCATGTCCGTTTCTGTGGCGTGCTGCCCACCTGATTGCCTGAGGCTTGGACCACCAGTCCACACCGGCAGCTCTCAGGTGGACGTCTGTGTCTAAGCGTGTGTTGTGTGGGCCTGAAAGTCTCTGTGGATTCCTTGGCGTCTCTGAGCTCTCAGGTGTGTGTGTGTGCGCTGTGTGTATGTAAGCACGTAGACCCATTTAATTTTTGTGTTCTGGCCTTGATCTACCTGTCCTTGTATCTTAGTGTGTCTGTGCTCTCCACGTGTTCCTGGAGACTGGTAGGGTTCTTGTTTCTTGGGGTCCAGGTTTTTGCGTGCAGCTCTGATCCCTGGGTTTCACAGGTAAAGAGAAGCTGGGGGCTGATTCTAGCACAATTTGCAGTTCTGGAAGTGTACAGTGAAAATGTAGTATGGCCCTCCCTGGTTCTGTTCTGGAATCCAGAGAGTTAACAAGCAGCTCTTCCGGTCCACCCCCCCCATCCAGCCTGTAGCTTCTTGTTGCCGTGGAGATGGTGGCCCCGCCCCTGATGCAGCACCTGCCCCCCCATTGGCTGCAGTGCTGACTGTGGGGCTGAGGGGGGAGCCCAGGCCTGGGCAGCCATTCTGGAGCTGGAGCCGGAGCTTGGCATCCCCCCACTTTCATTCTCCAGCCCCCTGGTCCCTCTGAATTCCCGGGCAGAGCCTCAGCTTCCCTTCTCGGTGCTGCCGTCCCTCCAGGCTCTTGGCAGGCTGCACCTCAGCCGCATTCACCTTCCCTCCTCTTCCTTCCTCTTCCGTCCTTACCTGGAGTCCCCAGGACCCCGCTGCCCATCTTGCCCACGCCCTGCCCACTCCCCTGCATTCTCTTCCTCTCCTTTTCCCGTTCCCATCCGAGTCCGTGCCACTGCAGTGCACGTGGAGCCGGCCCTTCTCCCCTCCCCCACCTGCCCCTTCCTTGCATTTTCTGTGCCCAGGCTTCTGCCCTGCCACCCCTCCTGAGTCCCTTCTAGGGCTCCCCTCCAGCCCAGGAGGGGTCATGGGAGGCAGCCTGGGCCTTCGGACAGACAGGGGCTCTGGGAGGTGCAGGGCAGGAGGGGGCTGTCCCCAGCGGAGCGAGGAGAGCCTGCTCCCGGGCAATGACCTTTAACCCAGCCTCCCCCAGCCAGCCCGCCCCGCAGCCCGGCCTCCCGGGGCGTCCCTGACCCTGTGGCCATGCCCCCCTGCTGACTGCCCTCTCGGTCATGGGCTTGCGGCCCCCCACACCGTCCCCCTCCGGGGGCTCGGGCTCGGGTTCCTTGCCCCCTCCTTCCCGCTGCCAGCCTCTCCGCCGCCGCTGCTCCTCCTGCTGCTTTCCGGGGGGTAGGTGAGGCCGGCGCGAGGGTCTGAGGGAGGCGGGCAGCGCTCAGGGGCCGGTGGCGACCTGAGAGGGCCTACCGCTCCCTCTCCGGACGGCCCCTCCCCGACACCCCTCCGGGCTCTTCTCCGTCCTCCGTCCAGAATACCACTTGGGTCGCTCGCGGAGGAAGAGTGTCCCAGGGGGGAAGCAGTACAGCATGGAGGCCGCCCCCGCTGCGCCCTTCCGGCCCTCGGTGAGTGCGGGGAAGCCAGCGCCTGCCAGATGTGCCCAGCTGGGCCTCCGCCCCTCCAGCCCCAGCTGGAGCCCTGGCTTCTGAGTCTGTGTGCCTGCGGGCGCCCCACCTCTCCGGTCTCCCCCTTCCTGGCTCTGCCCCTCCTCCCAGACCAGCCCTCCCACCTGCCTGTGTGTTTGTGTGTTTGCTCCACCACATAGCACCCGTGGGAGCGAGAAGACACACTGGTATCAGGGCTCCTGTCCCTTTGCTGCTTGGCATGCCCATGTCTCCTGCCAGGACAGTGCCAGCTGGGAGTAGGTAGACCTGCCCCTGCCCCGATCCATCCCATGCCCATTTTCACCCCCAGCAAGGCTTCCTGAGCCGAAGGCTAAAAAGCTCCATTAAACGCACAAAGTCACAACCCAAACTTGACCGGACCAGCAGCTTTCGCCAGATCCTGCCTCGCTTCCGAAGTGCTGACCATGACCGGTAGGTGGGGGGCTGGGGGAGCTGGGGGCAGGAGTGCGGGTACAGACGGGACCACGGAGGCAGGCAGGCGGGCAGCTACTACGGGCTCCTGCCAGGGGCCAAGGGCTGCAGGGAGGCCTGGGGGGCAGCGGAGCATTGGAGGGAGAGGGTGACCGGCTTGGGGGGAGGGGCAGCAGGCAGGAGCAGGGCCCTCATGCCAGGGGTAGGAGTGAGGAGTCTCAGGCAGCAGAGCTGCAGGCCGCCCCACAGCCCGAGGGAGAGACCGCCGGCAGCAGGAGGCCTCTGGCTCTTGTCACCTCGCCGGCGCCCGCCTCTTGAGGCCCCTCTCTGGGTGCCCTCTCACTCCCCAGGGAGAACCCTGTCCTTCCTTTCCCCCAGTCTGGCCGCCCCCGATCCCTCGGGCAGGTGGAGAGGCCGGGATAAGGTGAGTCACACCTCTCCCTGCCCCCTCCCAGGTCCTGGGAGCTGGATTTGGGGCTGGCGGGAGGGGGGGCCTGGTATTCCTGGCCGCGGGGGCGGGGGGCCGGGGGAGCGTGGCGCTGACGGCAGCCAGAGCCTGTGATGACGGAGCTGCTATAAATAGCTCCACGGAGGCTCCCACACCCAGCTCCCCTCCCGCTCCCCTCCCGCAGCTCTACTCCGCGTCCCCTGCGCACACCACCGGCCCTGCTCTCTCCCTGCCCTCTGTCCCCGGCCTGGCTTCTCCCAGATGCCCCCCTCGGGCCCTTCTGGCGCCTTTCTGCACAGGGCCCCCGCTCTCGCTGTGTGCTTCTCGCCCAGTCTGCCCCGTCTGCAGCCTCTGACCTTCATTCTGCCCCTTTCTGCCCACAGCTTGGTCTGGAGAAGTATCCCCCACTTTCCCCTGGTTCTGCCACGACGCGTTTCTTACCTTTTCATTCATTCAGAGTTTGAAGCACAGAATGTTTTTAGGAACTAGTTGGGGCCAGACAGATGTCTTATCTCTGGCTCTGCACGTCTGTCTGGGTTTTACCTGGCGGCAGCTCTGGTCTCTGGGCTGCGGGCAGGTCTAACCTAAAGTGTCCCCGGACCACCTTGGTTTCTTTTTCTGACTGTCCTTTTTTGCCATGGCACATTTCTGGGTCGAAGTATTTGTAGTATTCCTCACGGTCCTTGAGGGGCGAATGGGGAAAGGGAGCTTCTTCAAGCGGTCTGGCACCCCCAGCCCCCTCCTTCCCTTCCCCAGAGGGCGGGATTTCTTCTGTGAGTCTGTGAAGGGTCCGGGGACCTGATCTCACCATCTGTGTTCCAGAGCAGCAGCGCCAGGCAGGGCCCGGAGTGTGCCAAGGGAACGGGCTGCCCTGACCTCTGCCGTCCCCACCCGCAGGGCCCGGCTGATGCAGAGCTTCAAGGAGTCGCACTCGCACGAGTCCCTGCTGAGCCCCAGCAGTGCGGCCGAGGCCTTGGAGCTCAACTTGGACGAAGATTCCATCATCAAGCCTGTGCACAGCTCCATCCTGGGCCAGGAGTTCTGTTTTGAGGTACTGGGTTTGCTGGGCCGGGCTGGGGGAGGGCAGGGCGGGGGCCCAGGGGAACTGGCACAGATGAGGATGTAGAGGAGGCCGACTAGCAGGGAGTGGCGGTGGGGAGCCCGCCGGAACCCTGTGCCTCTGCTCTGCACCCTCCTCAGGTAACGACGTCCTCAGGAACAAAGTGTTTCGCCTGTCGGTCAGCAGCTGAAAGGGACAAGTGGATCGAGAACCTGCAGCGGGCAGTAAAACCCAACAAGGTACTGGCGAGGCGGGGGCATGCGGCGGAGGACGAGGCACAGGGAAGTGGGGGCCTAGGGTTGGGGGGGTGACCCCTACTTTCTGAATCCTTCCTTTCTTTCCACACTGTCTGTATCCTGCCTCACAATCTGTTTTCCTACCAAGGAAAACAGACTGAGCTGATGCCCAGCTCCCCGGCACGCGGGAGGGCGTCCCTCACCCCTCCTTGCAGCACCGGTGCAGGACACCGGAGTTCAGTCGGTCTCTGAACCATGGTTCCCGCTGTAACCCTGGTGGACGAGGCTGGGCATGGTAACCTCTCCCTTTGGCACGGGCCCTCTGCCTCAGGGTTCTTCTCAGGGCTTGTGTTTCCCCAGAGAAATGCCCGCAGCTCTGTTCAGCAGTGTCTCCAGTCCAGCTTCCGGCAAGCTCGCAGCCCTGGTGCCCTCCTCTAGCCTGTTTTCATTTTTCTGTTCTGGGGATTGAATCCAGGCCCTTTGCATTGAGCCTCTGCTTGGCCCTTTTTAAATTTTGAGATGGTCTTTCCAAGTTGTGAAGTTTCCCATCTGCCAAGCTGGCAAATGAATTTGTGATCTTCCTGCCTCAGCCTCCCCGGGTATTGGGATTATTCCAGGCCTGTACCACCATGCTGGGCTTCTCCGTGTCCTTAAAAAGCTCCAGCCCAAGCCAGGCATGGCAGTACATGCCTACAGTTCTAATATTCAGGAGGCTGAAGCTGGAGTGTCATGAATTCCAGGACCTTAAGGCCAAGAAAGGAACCTGATCCAGAGGCGGGACCCAACCTGACCTCGCCGAGTCCTGGCGCTGTCTTCCTTTGTGGCATCCCGGGCTTTCGGAACCTCACCGGGAGCTGCAGCCCTCAGGGGCTTTCTCCCAGCTTCATCCTGTATTTATGCAGTTTATTTGCAATTCCTGTCTCTCCAGGACTATATTGTTCTCCTTTTTAAATTCTGCTTTAATATAATGAGTTTGTTATTCCACCTTTTCTCAGTACTCACTCTGCTGTCTGGTTATGAGCCACGTTCCGGTGTTTGTTTCCTAGCACTGCCATAAAATAACAACCACGATTGTGTTATGTGAAGCAACATAATTTACCATGTCGCGTAGTTCAGGAACCTGGAAATACAAATCCAAGGTGTCTACAGGCCACACTCATGCGGAAACTCTTAAGGACAGCCTTTCCCTGGCCCACATAGCTTTTGAACCCACTATCATACTAAGCTGTATCCCAACCCTTTACTATTATTATTATTTTTTTTTTTGAGACAGGGTCTCACTTTGTAGTTCAGGCTAGCTCTGAGCTCACTATGTAGCCCAAACAAGCCTTGAACTCAGCAATCCTCCTGTCTCTGCCTCCCGAGTGTTGGGATGACAGGCGTGAGCCACCTCGCCTGGCACTGTGGTATATGGTGCTGATTGCTGGTTGATTGCTGGTGGGCATGAGTCTCCACGCTCAGCATTGTATGTGGTTACCGGAGATCGAACTCAGGACCTTGCGCTTGCAAGGCAGGCGCCAGAACCACTGAGCTAACCCTCTGGCCCCCGCTTTACTATTATTATTACTATATACATTTTTTTTTGAGACAGGATCTCACTTTGTAGTTCAGGCTGCTGAGTTTACTATATAGCCCAGGCAAGCCTCAAACTCAGCAATCCTCCTGCCTCTGCCTCCCGAGTGCTGGGATGACAGGCTTGAGCCACCATGCCCAGCATTGTGGTGTGTAGTACTGACTGCTGGTGGCGTGAGTCACCATGCCCGGTACTGTTGTATGTGATTACCAGGGATTGAACCAGGGATCTTGCACTAGCTAGGCAGGCACTGGCACCACTGAGCTAACTCTCTGGCGCTACTATTATTTTTTTTTTAAGCTTTGAGCCAAGGTTGAGTTCAAACTTGCAGTCCTCCTGCCTTGGCCTCCCAGAGTGCTGGAATTACAGGCATGTGCTACCCTGTCCTACTCCTGTCTCATTAAATGTGTCCCCATACAATAAGGATACAACTGTTGGATTACATCTGCACCCTGATCCAGAATGTTTGCATCTTAATTTGACTATACCTACAAGGACGTCACACAGTACAGGTGCCAGAGAAAGGTGCATGCTGGGAGGGCCCTGTCCAGCCCAGGGCCCCTTCCCGACCTCATGACTGTGTCCCAAGGCCACTTTCTTGCTGTCTCTCCTCTGGTGTTTCTTGCCTCTCAGTCCCTTCCCTTTAACCCACACTACCGCCCTTGTCTCACGCCAGGACAACAGCCGCCGGGTAGACAATGTGCTGAAGCTGTGGATCATAGAGGCCCGGGAGCTGCCCCCCAAGAAGCGGTACTACTGCGAGCTCTGCCTGGACGACATGCTGTACGCACGCACCACCTCCAAGCCCCGCTCGGCCTCGGGCGACACCGTCTTCTGGGGCGAGCACTTCGAGTTCAACAACCTGCCGGCTGTCCGCGCCCTGCGGCTGCACCTGTACCGTGACTCGGACAAGAAGCGCAAGAAGGACAAGGCGGGCTACGTCGGCCTGGTGACTGTGCCGGTGGCCACGCTGGCTGGGCGCCACTTCACGGAGCAGTGGTACCCCGTGACCCTGCCCACAGGCAGCGGGGGCTCCGGGGGCATGGGCTCAGGAGGGGGCGGGGGCTCCGGGGGTGGCTCAGGGGGCAAGGGGAAAGGGGGCTGCCCCGCCGTGCGCCTGAAGGCCCGCTACCAGACGATGAGCATCCTGCCCATGGAGCTGTATAAAGAGTTCGCGGAGTACGTCACCAACCACTACCGGATGCTGTGCGCGGTGCTGGAGCCTGCCCTGAACGTCAAGGGCAAGGAGGAGGTGGCCAGCGCCCTGGTTCACATTCTGCAGAGCACCGGCAAGGCCAAGGTGGGTGCCGCGCCCCGGCCCGGGCAGACGCGGGCGACTGGGCTGCGCGCAGGCTGACCCCGGGTTCTCCGTGGCCCCAGGACTTCCTTTCAGACATGGCCATGTCGGAAGTAGACCGGTTCATGGAGCGGGAGCACCTCATATTCCGCGAGAACACGCTCGCCACTAAAGCCATAGAAGAGTACATGAGACTGATTGGGCAGAAGTACCTCAAGGATGCCATTGGTACGGCCCGCACAGGCCGCCTCCTGAACCCAGATGCCCGCCCAGCCCTAAGCGGGGCTGCCCGAGCCCAAGTCCGCCCTCAGTCCCGGGACTCCGACCCAGGCAGCCCCTTGCCCTGCCCTTGGAAAGCGTGCCATCTGCTGTTGTGCCCGCCCCCAGGGGAGTTCATCCGAGCTCTATACGAATCCGAGGAGAACTGCGAAGTTGACCCCATCAAGTGCACGGCATCCAGTCTGGCAGAGCACCAGGCCAACCTGCGCATGTGCTGTGAGTTGGCCCTGTGCAAGGTGGTCAACTCCCATTGGTGAGACTGGGGACCCTGGGCCGGGGGCCGGGGGTGGGGCAGTTGTGTGTTCATCTGTTCATCTGTCTGTCCATCCTCAGAGAGGACCGAGTACCACTTACGGGCAAAACACGGTTGTGGGTGCTGTGGAGCAGGCAGAGCCTGGTCCCTCCCTCAGGGCCTCGGGGCGGGGGGGGGGATGGGGAGAGGCGCCGAGCCGCAGAGCGAGGCCAAGTAGACAGCTTTGATGAGACGACACACGAGGCCGTCCGGCTGGGCTGGGAAGATGGGGCTGGGTGCTGCCGTACAAGGTGGGCCGGAGACATCTTCGAGGTGGGGACAGGCCCGGGGGGGCGTGAGGAGGCCCAGGAGCTTTGAGGGGGAGCACGGGTCACCATGGGGGCGGGGGGAGAGAGGACACGTTGGCACCCAGAAGGTTCATCAGAGGTCACAGGAAGCTGTTCACACACGGGGGCCAGAGAGCGTGGCGCCTGGGACAAACTGAGGAGGGAGAGCAGCTGGGGTGCCTGGAGTGGGGGTGCTGTGAACAGGTCAGGACGGTGACAGGAAACGCTGAAGGGGCCTCGCTGAGGAAGGGCCCTCGGGGAAGCACCAGCGGGTGTTGCCGGCTGCTCGGCAAGGAGCAGCCCCGTCTGGGCGCAGGGTCCCGAGGCTGGAGGCTGGCGCCTGCTGGCCTCAATAGCGGATCCTGGGAGGGATCCTGGGAGGTCGGGAGGAGGAGCCGGCTGGAGGTGTGGGGGCGGCGGTGAGCTGTTACACTAGTCGAGTTTAAGGTGTCAGTGGGGCACGGAAGTGGAGCTGGGAGGCGGAGCGTGAGCTCCGAGCCACTCCAGGGACTGGGGATCATGCCAAAGCCAAGTTCATGCCCATCTCCCTGGAATCCAAACGGTTTGGGGGGTCCGAGCTCCCTGTGCCTCAAGTGACCCCCATCTCTCTCCCATCTCTGTCTCTCCCTGGTGTCCGTTTTTCTTCTCCTCCTCTGCTTGTCTCTCTCCACACCCCCGTCTCTCTGGCACGCGTCTCTCCGCCCCCCCTTCTCTCCCTCCGTCTCTCGCCCCGACCTGTCCGTCCCCTCCACCATGGCCTCTTCTGCAGCAGCCCCTGTCCCCCTCCTGCGGCCCCACCTGCCCTGTCTCTCTCACCTGTTGCCACACGCTCCAGTCCTGCCACCCCTCAGCATGTTCCCGGAAGCTGAGGGTCTCTGGGGCTCAGTCCCGGTCTCTCTCTCTCTCTCTCTCTCTCTCTATCTCCCCGCCCCTTCCCCCAGCGTGTTCCCGAGGGAGCTGAAGGAGGTGTTTGCATCTTGGCGGCTGCGCTGTGCAGAGCGGGGCCGGGAGGACATCGCTGACAGGCTGATCAGCGCCTCACTCTTCCTGCGCTTCCTCTGCCCAGCCATTATGTCGCCCAGTCTCTTTGGGCTCATGCAGGAGTACCCGGACGAGCAGACCTCAAGAACCCTCACCCTCATTGCCAAGGTCATCCAGAACCTGGCCAACTTTTCCAAGTGAGGGATGCTGCCGACAGGGGCGGGCCCCAGGGGGACGGGACTTGGGGGACCCCGCAGCGGGTGCGCGCAAGGCTTTCTGTGGGTGTGTGACCTCTGCCCCTGGACGCTGGCCAGGTTTACCTCAAAGGAGGACTTTCTGGGCTTCATGAATGAGTTTCTGGAGCTGGAGTGGGGCTCTATGCAGCAGTTCCTGTACGAGATCTCCAACCTGGACACGCTGACCAACAGCAGCAGCTTTGAGGGCTACATCGACCTGGGCCGAGAGCTCTCCACGCTGCACGCCCTGCTCTGGGAGGTGCTGCCCCAGCTCAGCAAGGTCAGCGGGTGTCCCCTCGGGCCAGCCCGGGGCTCCCACAGGTGCCGGGCCCGAGAAACTGACCTCCGTGCCCTGTTTCTGCCCTCCGAGGCCCTCGTAGAGCCAGGCCTGGCCCCGGGTGACAGCCTTGCCCTTGCAGGAGGCCCTCCTGAAGCTGGGCCCGCTGCCTCGGCTGCTCAGTGACATCAGCACGGCCCTGAGGAATCCCAACATCCAGAGGCAGCCGAGCCGCCAGAGCGAGCGGCCCCGGCCTCAGCCTGTGGTGCTGCGGGGGCCGTCAGCCGAGATGCAGGGCTACATGATGCGAGACCTCAACAGGTGAGCTCTGGCACGCGTGTGGCCCGGCCGCCTCTCCCGCGCCGACCTTCGCCCCGGGCCTCGGTGCCTCTGCCTAGACCTGCAAGGGTGGGGAAGGCAGCGGGTGCTCAGAAAAGCAGTGAGGAGGCGGGCACAGGCAGTGGGAAGGGAGAGCCCTGCCCGGGGGCGCAGGGGTCAGGGCCCGGCCCTGCCTGTCTACCCTCGGCCCGGCCAGCTCAGCCAGCGTGCGCTGCCCACAAACCCCTAGCTGTGCAACTCAAGATAGGTGCCCAGCCCCCTGCCTCCCGAGAGCAGCACTGAGGGCCGGGAGGCCGGCTGCCCGGGCGCCCCAGCCTGGCTCCTGGCCTCTGCCGATGGTCGCGGTGCCGTCCCTCTGCTCACCCCCTCCGTGACACATCGCACCCCAGCCGCGGCTCCTCCGTCACCCCCCCCATCTCTCTCCAGCTCCGTCGACCTTCAGTCCTTCATGGCTCGAGGCCTCAACAGGTGAGGGGCTCTCTGCTCCCCAGCCCCCCACCTCCGCTGTGCACCTCACCCCCTCACCCCTCCTGCTGCCCGCCAGCCCATCCCGGAGGGGCCGCAGTGCCGGCTCCCAGCCTTCCCCAGGCCGCTCATCCGGGCCTGACCCTCCCTCCCCACAGCTCCATGGACATGGCTCGCATGCCCTCCCCGACCAAGGAGAAGCCGCCCCCGCCCCCGCCCGGCGGGGGCAAAGACCTGTTCTACGTGAGCCGGCCGCCGCTGGCCCGCTCCTCGCCAGCCTACTGCACGAGCAGCTCGGACATCACGGAGCCGGAGCAGAAGATGCTGAGCGTCAACAAGAGCGTGTCCATGCTGGACCTGCAGGGCGACGGGCCCGGCGGCCGCCTTAACAGCAGCAGCGTGTCCAACCTGGCGGCCGTGGGGGACCTGCTGCACTCGAGCCAGGCCTCGCTGACCGCGGCCCTGGGCCTGCGGCCTGCGCCGCCCGGACGGCTCTCCCAGGGGAGCGGCTCCTCCATCACAGCGGCCGGCATGCGCCTCAGCCAGATGGGCGTCACCACAGACGGTGTCCCCGCCCAGCAACTGCGCATCCCCCTGTCTTTCCAGAACCCTCTCTTCCACATGGCTGCTGATGGGCCAGGGCCCCCCGGGGGCCACGGAGGGGGCGGTGGCCACGGCCCCCCCTCTTCCCACCACCACCACCACCACCACCACCACCACCGAGGTGGGGAGCCCCCTGGAGACACCTTCGCCCCATTCCATGGCTATAGCAAGAGCGAGGACCTCTCCTCAGGGGTCCCCAAGCCCCCCGCTGCCTCCATTCTTCACAGCCACAGCTACAGTGATGAGTTTGGACCCTCTGGCACTGACTTCACCCGTCGGCAGCTCTCCCTCCAGGACAACCTGCAGCACATGCTGTCCCCGCCCCAGATCACCATCGGCCCCCAGAGGCCAGCCCCCTCGGGGCCTGGAGCAGGGGGCGGCGGGGGCGGCGGCGGCGGCGGCGGCGGGGGCGGGGGCCAGCCGCCACCCCTGCAGAGGGGCAAGTCCCAGCAGCTGACGGTCAGTGCAGCCCAGAAACCCAGGCCGTCCAGCGGGAACCTGCTGCAGTCCCCAGAGCCCAGCTACGGCCCCGCCCGCCCACGGCAGCAGAGCCTCAGCAAGGAGGGCAGCATTGGGGGCAGCGGGGGCAGCGGCGGCGGAGGGGGCGGGGGGCTCAAGCCCTCCATCACCAAGCAGGTAGGTGAGGGGCGCAGCTGGTGGGGCGGGTGAGGAGCCGGGAGGAGGAAAGGAACGGAGGCTGGTGTGGGCACAGGCTGCAGGAGCGCCATCTCGAGGCACCGCCTGGCTGCAGCGAGAGCGCCGTGCTCTCGGCCCTGAGGATGTGGGGACAGAGACACAGGTGCTGTCCCTGCAGGGCAGACGTGAGCGAGCTTTTCTGTAGCATCCACGGGGACAAGGGCCGCAGCAGGGAGCTGGCCGGACACCGCCCCTGCGGTGGCTGCCCCTCCAAGTGTACCTGCCTTTTCCCCTCTTGCTCTCGCCGCCCCCGCGGCCCGCCCAGCATTCTCAGACACCGTCCACGCTGAACCCCACCATGCCTGCCTCCGAGCGGACTGTGGCCTGGGTCTCCAACATGCCTCACCTGTCGGCGGACATCGAGAGTGCCCACATCGAGCGGGAAGAGTACAAGCTCAAGGAGTACTCGAAATCCATGGACGAGAGCCGTCTAGACAGGGTACGGGGTGGGGGGCTCCAGGCACTGCCGGGGAACCTCCAGGCTCAGGGACTGGAGGGGGAGGGGAGACCAAGACCTCAGGCCGTCCCGAGAAGGCTTCGGCCCTCCGGGGTTTTCGGTCCACCCAAAGCCTTTGCAGCTGCCACACCGTTTCATGTGGTGTGGACTCCCGGGGAGGAAACGTGCCTCCCCGTCGTCACGCTCCTGGCGGCAAGCAGGGCAGCCGGGTCCGCCTGCTCGGGAGCGGAGGCCACCTCACCAGCACGGGGGCTCCTCCGTCGGTGGGCAGGGGCTGCGCCTGTCGGAACGCCTCTGCATGACTCGCCTCCCACGGGGTCCGGGTGAGGCTGGCGTCCTGCGTCCTCTCTGGAGGAAGCGAAGGCCCTCTTAGGAGTTTTCCTGTCCCTGCTCCCCATGCAGAGTCCCTGGTGCGGACTCCAGACGAGCCCTCTCCGTGGGGCCTCCGTGGAGACGGAAACGTGCCTTAACCACCTGTCCAGTGTAGCAGCTACACACGGCCACCCTGTTGGATGCGTGGCTTCCTGCCACTGTGGAACTAAAATTTTTAGCATTAAACATTTACATAGCTACTTGCGCGGGGTGTGCCTCGGAGCGGAGTGTATTTACCACGCATGAGGCCCTGGTTTAGTCCTCGGGAGCTGCCTCTGAAGTACAAAAGCAGCTACCTGTGGGCTGTGGCTCCCTTATTGAGACAGCTGCACCGCTCCAGCCTCGGCCTAGGGCAGACGAATGACTCCTCTGAGCTCTCCGGCCAGAGGGCCAGGCCTGAGGCCAGACAGGCCTTTGCAGTTTCTCAGCCGGCGCTCCCCGGAGACCTCCTGTCCCCGGGACTGAGCTGGGAGGGAGGCGCGTGTAGGCCGCACCCTCATCCGCATCGGGTATCTTCTGGCCCAGACCCCCTCCGGGCTGCTGTCCTGGGCTCCCTCCAGAGTTGCTTTCTCTTTGACTTCCCGGCACACTTTGTTGGGGTGTGCCCAGTCGGTTGCCGTGTGGGTGCTCCGTGTTCCTGCACACGTGAGGGCACAGCGTGGCGTCTGTGGTGCTGCTCCACCCGGCCAGTGCCTCCGGTCCTGGACACAAGCATGCCCCCTGGCAGGGAGCGGGCTGGATGGTCCTCCACACACACACAGGCCGTGCTGGGCAGACTGGGAGGGCGCTGGCTGGGGCCGGGGCACGTGTCCCTCACAGCGCGGGGTCGTGTGCCCGGCGGGCAGGTGAAGGAGTACGAGGAGGAGATCCACTCGCTGAAAGAGCGGCTGCACATGTCCAACCGGAAGCTGGAAGAGTACGAGAGGAGGCTGCTGTCGCAGGAGGAGCAGACCAGCAAGATCCTGATGCAGTATCAGGCCCGCCTGGAGCAGAGCGAGAAGAGGCTGAGGCAGCAGCAGGTGGAGAAGGACTCGCAGATCAAGAGCATCATTGGCAGGTGAGGGGCGGCCCGGGGAGGGCCCAAGGTGGGAGGGAGCAGCCCCGGTGCCAGCCAGGAGGCCCCTCACCCAGCTGTCACCGTCACCAGCCGGGCGAAGCCTTCCGCCTGGGGCATCCGGTAGCTTCTACTGAGCCGACGGTACTTCGGGGAAGCGTTGTGTGTCTAGACGGAGCATGGCCGGGGCTGCCCACTGGCCGTTCATGAGTCAGCCTATGAGGGTCACCCCGAAAGCTCAGCAGGGAGCGGGGGGGGGCGCCCTGCTCCAGGCAGGGCCTCAGGAAGGGACAGCTCCAGCTGCTCTGCCAAGCACGCGATGCCAAGGATGGGTCCCAGCCCGGGTCAGTTTCCTCAAGAGCCAGTGGTGGGGACCCCAGGTTCACTCCAGCCAGAGCCAGCTCCATCTTGGTGCACTATGTTTTGTTTTTTTTGCATTATGTATTTTTGAGTAAGACTTAATTAGAAGAAAAGGGCTCCCTGACCTGAAACCTGTTCGAAACCACTATTCTAATGGCGATGCTTAAGGGGAAATGACCTGAAGCTGTTCCCCAAAGACAGGGAAACGCCAGGAGCCGCAGGGGTTGCTGAGGCCTCTCCTGGGCCGGGGCGCCTGGCGGAGGTGGCCTGGGGTCTCCACGTCGGCGCAGCCGCGGAGCCAGGCCTCAGCCACGGAGTCTCGGGCAGGGGTGCTGCTGCCCCCACTGGGGAGGGCGGGCGGCTGGTGCCAGAGGACGTGTGAGGCTCCGCAGGGCCAGTGGAGGGTCTGGGGGCCGAGCGGGTGCCAGGGAGCAGCAGGGCTTCTCTGCGGCGGCTCTGAGCTGTGCCCGCCACTGACCCCACTGAAGCCCGTCCCTTCAGGCTGATGCTGGTGGAGGAGGAGCTGCGCCGGGACCACCCCACCATGGCTGAGCCCCTGCCCGAGCCCAAGAAGAGGCTGCTCGACGCTCAGGTGGAAATTACAATGTCATTTATCTTCTCCGTGTCCCATCCCCATCCATCCCACTGTCCTTCGTGCGCTCGCCGCCTGCCGGCCAGCCTGTCACCATCGTCTCCTGTCGTCCTCCGTGTCCACCGGCTGCTCCGCGCGGCCCAGTGGCCGTCTCCATCCCGTCGTCTGTGCCTCGGTCACCCCGGCAGCGTCCACCCCTCCGTCCTCCCTGCCCTCCTGCTCCCTCTGCTCCACCAGGATCTTCCACCGGAATCTCAGCCCTTCTGCCCCGGACCCGCCTGGCTCCTCGCCCCTGGCCTTCTGTGCCCACGGCAGGGAATTCAGCTTCCTCCGAGCTCTCCTGGGCCGAGAGTGCCACAAGTTGCTCTTTGCTAGAACGGAGCACGGGGTTCCCTGCAGACCGGGGTCCCCGTCTCCCGCACAGCTTCCTTTCCCGTCTCTCACACAGGCCCCCCGGACCCTCTCCCCCCAGTGTCTGATCCAGCCGTCCTGGGGAACCTGCCCCTGCGCTGCTGCACACCTGCCGTGCCCCCAGCCCATGCTGCCAGCCTCTGCCCCAGCCAGCTTCGAGGCCCTCCCCTCTGCGCCCCCACCCCTCGCTGCCCGTCCTCCTCCCTCCGCTCTGACCACAGGCCTCCCCTGCACCAAGGCTCCTGACCCCGTGACCCGCTCTCTCCCCCTGCAGCTCCTCATCAGGTAATTCTCCTGGTTCCGCTTTGGCCACGGGCGGAGGACACAGGGGGAGGTGACTCCGGACCACTGCAGGTTGGTCGTGAAGCCCACCCACGGCACCCCACAGATCCCGCCCTCCTCACACGGAGCCCCAGGCACCACCCAGAGAGCACACTGCCCCAGGCCCGCACAGTGCCGCCTGAGCTCACACAGACCCTTGAACACCGCCAGGTCACACCCTCCTCGCACCTGCCTCTCGGCCGCCTCCCAGCTCCGCTCCTCTCCTCTTCCTCTCCAGTGTATGTCTGTCACCCCCCATTTCACCAGAGCGTCCTTGGGAGCTGGGGCGTCGAGGGTGGGTTTGTTAATGGGCGGAGGGCTAGGAGGCGGGGCCTGGCTGTATGGACCGCGTGGAGCCCCGGAGGTAGGTGGGTTCCTTTCCTCCCTCACCCTGGCTCCCCACCCTCCTCCTCCCCTCTCCTTTCTCACTCTTCCTCCTCCTCCTCCAGTTGAGAGCAGACTGCGTCCTGCTTGGGATCGCCCTCGGGGCCCTGCAGAGGGTGTCACTGAGCTGTCCTGACGGGCCAGGGTCGGTAGAAAGAGAAGCAAAGGAACCCTGGGTAGATGTTAGTCATGGCACAGGTGCCAGGAAGAGCACAGTGAATAACCTCTGTTCTTTGTTTTGGTTTTTTGAGACAGGGTTTCACTATGTAGCCCAGGCTGGCCTCAACCTTGTAGTGATCCTCCTGCCTCAGCCTCCCGAGTGCAGAGATCACAGGTGTATTTATCCTCACCATAGCTCACATCTCTGGGTTGCTAAGGCCACTCTTGCCCCCTCTCCGCGACCTTGCCAGACGCATCATCCTGCTTAAAAAAGCTGTAAATGGGAAGCTGCCAGCCACAGACATCATTCCCAACACTTCCTGTGGGCTTGGTCTGCAGTGGGCAGCGGCCCCTCACGCTGTAATTTTCACTCTGCCAGCCCAGCCTGTCAGCGTAGTCAGTGATCTGCAGACAGATGCTCCAAGGCGCCAGGGACCCCACCGTGCCAAGGGCTCCTGCCGGGAATTCTTTTGTGAAATGAGTAACGGCACCCTTACTTATCTGCCTGCTAAATTTGGGTCCCCGGGGGTGTAGCGGGCATGCCCATGTGCTGCCATGGGCAGACAGCGGAGGGAAAGGAGTCTGAACGCTCCTTCCCGCTCCCCGCTGTGCTCAGCGCACCCAGCCTCGCGTCACTTCCTGTCCTGCTGACTGGTGAGCTAAGAGGCCACTGGGTGACCTGGGAGTGAGTTCTGTGTCTGATCCTGCGGCCATCTGGCCGAGCACAGCACCCTCGCTAGCCGTAACTGCCTGGTGACCCCGGAAGTAATTTGGACCTTTCTTCTAAACCACTTGGAGATACTGGTCCCTCTGCCACTCAGCCATTAACTCAAAAAGCTGAGTGACCGGAAGTGTGAGGGGCTTCCAGTGACTCTCGCTCCTAGCAGAGAACCCCCAGTTGGCACCGCAGGAGATGAGAACAGGACCGGGGTGGGAGAGGCGGGGTCGGGCAGCTGCGCCCTTCGGCCACGAGCCCAGGGAGGGACCCTGAAAGCAAAGGCAGGTGGGGTGCTCAGGACTGGAGCCTGTCCCTGTCCCCCGGGGCGAAGACTGGGGTGCGCTGCCTCCCGGAAGCTCCTGGTCACTTTGCCCAGCGTGAGAGAGGCAGCCCTCCTGCTAGCTTTCCCTCCCGCGCACTTCCCTGAGACCCTTCCTCTCCCCCCAGTACAGTTAAGCCTCTAATTTGGGATGTTACATTTGAGAAGATGGCCACTCTGAATAAGTGACAAAACTGAATGACAGTGTCTATTTAATGAAATTCATGACTTCACTATGTATACAGTAAGTAGAACTCAGTGAACCAGGCTTTCTCCACACAGGCCCTCAGGGAGCTCGGCTTAATGAATAGAGAGGGTTGAGAAGTCTCTGCCGCCGTAGGGTGAACACCCCACCCACAGACTCGTTCCCACCGCGCCTTTGCCCGCACACCCTTTCTTCACAGATGAAGGCAAACTCAAGCCCGGCTTTTGTTCAGATTATGACAAAATTCCAAATCTCCAGGGGTTTGGACTAATGAGGTTTTGCTGTACTGCCTCCCCTGGTTCCTCAGTGTGCGGGTCCCACCTGGGCCCGGGGTGGCCAGGGGCAGGGTACGAGGGGGTGGGCTGGCGGGCCGAGGGCGAGGCTGGGGGTGACAGGCGTGCCCGCTCTGAGCCGGTTTCCTGGCGGGACCCTGGGCTGATGCCGGAGGCAGGGTGCTGGGGAGCCGCCTCCCGGTCCCGGTCCCGGAGCGTCCCGCGGGTGAGAAGCAGGCGGGAGGGGGTGGGGCTGCTGGGCGGCGAGGGCGGGCGGGCGGGCGGGGCCGCTGGGGAGGCCGCTGCGAGGGGCTGGCAGCCGGGCCCCCGCGAAGCGTCTCAATAAGTCCGCGCTCTCCTTTTTGGTGTCTTGCAGGAGAGGCAGCTTCCCCCCTTGGGTCCAACAAACCCGCGTGTGACGCTGGCCCCGCCTTGGAACGGCCTGGCTCCCCCCGCCCCGCCGCCCCCGCCCCGGCTGCAGATCACGGAGAACGGCGAGTTCCGAAACACCGCAGACCACTAGCCCGCCCGGCGCCGCCAGCCTCCTCCCTGCACCTGCCCCGAAACGCACCAACCACCAGGACTGGACGTCACGTCACCGAGGGACAGCGGGATTGCCTCCCTGAACGCCTCCTTGGGGGACACCGGCCCCCTCCCCAACGCACCGTTTCTAGGAGGAAAGGGGGGACCCTCAGCCGCCCCTTTTTCCTTCCTGTTGGGGTGCTGCCCCATCTGACCCCCAGGGACCCTTGCCCAGGACACCGCCTGCCCTACACAGACCCCTCCACTCCGGGGTGCTATCCCCACCCTCTGCCTCATCGTTCCCCTGAGCACTGGGGGACAGATCTTCACCCCCACCCTGGGGGTGTGGCACCTCCAAACTTTCAACTTCAGGGTGATTTTTTAGCAGTAACCAGAGCTGACAATCTTAACTCCTCTCCACCGCCCCATTTGGCCTCCCCTGCCCCCCTTGTAATGGGGAGGGGACCCCGGGTGAGGGGGCCCTATTACCCCTTGATTTCTCAGGAGCGTCTGGGGGGGGCTCAGCACGCACAAACCCCTTCTTCTCCTTCCACTCTTAAAATTTATTC
Organism: Thryonomys swinderianus; assembly: GCA_004025085.1. Classification (NCBI taxonomy): domain Eukaryota; kingdom Metazoa; phylum Chordata; class Mammalia; order Rodentia; family Thryonomyidae; genus Thryonomys; species Thryonomys swinderianus. Next base: position 51,933 of record PVIC010005161.1, read on the forward strand.
CCCACCCAGAACCCAGATGGGGTGGAGGGGGCCACCGGGGCAGGGAGGGGGCGGCAAGGGGGGAACGGGAGCTATCTCCCCTTCTTCCCACACCGGATCTGCTCTCGGCTGGTCCCAGAGCGGGGTGAGGGGGCTTATGCCCCCCCCTCCCCCAGTGTGTTGGGTGGGGTAGAATTGAGGTTAGGATAAGGGGTTCGGGTTTAGGAAGGTGTGCGTTGGGGGCACAGGCTAGCCGATCTGCCCTAACCCCGGCACACAAGCCCCCCGTGCTCCTCCTCTCTTGGTCTCCACTCCCAGGGGGAGGGGGGAACTTACTCTAGGAAAAGCCATGTCTCTCTCCCCCAGGGTGGGGGGACCTGTGTTGGAGGAGGGGTATTGGGGGCCCCTTCCATGACTCTGTCCCCGTGGGGAGGTAGGACAGGGCTGGGCTTCCCTCTCATCCTCCCCCCGCCCCAATCTCCCTCCACCTCCCTCCCTCCTGCCAGTCCACAATTTTTCGGTGTTTCTCTGTACATAGCTCTCTGGCGGGACAGGGGAGGTAGGACGGACGGGGCTTGGGGTGGGTCGGCCACGGGAAGGAAGAAGCCCTCCTTGGCCCCCTCTTCCCTGACTGCTGTCCCCTATCCAGCCTTGACCCCTCAACCCTTCTTGCGTTTGGTATTGAGACTTCCCAGACTCCAGCCTTCTTTCTTTTGTATGGACAGTTCCCCTTCGGTCCCATCCCCCGATACACATACACCCAGCCGGGGCCAAATTTATACTTATACAAAAGTTGTACATATGTGAAATTTTATCCCTGTGCCCTCTCCTCTGCTTTCCCCTCCTCAGGCCCCGCCCCAGGACCCTCTCTTCCTCCTCTCCTCTTTGGCTGTTGTAATTATCCGGGGTTTGTACTGTACATATCCGGGGTGTGTGTGTGTGTGTGTGTGTGTGTGTGTGGGCTGGGGGCGACCCCTCTGTACAGAGCCTCCCGGCCCCTCCCCCCCGCTCCCTCCCCACCCACACCGAAGGGTGAGAGATGCTCCTCCTACCCGTTTTATTTTGTTTTCTCGTTCTCCCTCCCCATCCCACTCCTAGCCTTCTCTAGCCCCGACTACTGTCCCCTTTCTCCCAGCCCCATTTCCTTTTTTTCTGGAGTGTGTGGTGAAACAAAAATCATGTTTAATAAACGGAGATTGTTCTTTTATCGCTGCGCTGACTTTGTTAGCTGGGCCCAACAGCTGGGTGACGGGATCTCCTTAAGAGGCAGCTGGCAGCTTGAGGGCAAAGCCCTAGAGCCACGCATGGTGCCACGGTCTCCTCGAAGGTCGCCGTCCCAACCCAGGAGGCCTCTGCGTCGGGCAGGGGTCTGGCGCTGGCCGCACCTGCCCTGCCCAGCTCTTCCCGCCCGCTGTTCCACTTAGCCGGGGAGCAGAAGCAGAGTTCAAACACACACCCCTCTCCAAATGATCGCTGGGAAATAGGACTATTTAATCGTTAAAACGCTGCGGTGCGAAATGGAGGAAAGTACCTGGTTCCTTAGCAAGTCTGGGTTCCCGACCCACCACCTGCCAGCCGAGCGGCTCTCCCAGCCTCGGTTTCCCCCGTGGAAACAGAAGGCGGCCACACCTACCTCGCCAGGCTGCTGGGAGGACACCAGTGCCCGTCCCACACAGGCGACCAACAATCTCACTCTTCTCGGCGCCCACCGGGGTTAGGGCAGGCGGTACGCTTAATCATCAGGAAACGCCGCACTCCCGGAGCTCACGGTCCACGCCCTCCGCGGCCAGCTACCTCAGCCCGCCCACCCGCGGGCCCGGGGATCGCAGCCGGCTGCCGGCCCCGCCCCCTCACCCGTGCAGCCAATCATCATGAGGCTTGTAGGCCTCCGCCCTGCGATTGGCTGCAGCCTTAGTCCTGCCCTGCGCGCCCGGCTACGGCGTCCGGCGAGGAGGCGTTGTCTTCCGGCGCGGGTCGGCGTAGTAGCTGCTGAGGTCCTGCGAGTCCAGGGTTTAGTGTGTAACGGCGGGGGCGTGTCGGTGGGGAGGGCAGCCGCCCTGGCCTCGTGGTGTCTGGGTGGCCGAGGTTACCCGGGAGCCGGCCTCTGGGCGCACGTGAGGCGGCGAGGGGCGGGGCAAGGGGCAGTCCGCGACCGGCGAGGTCGGGCTCGTGGCTGAAGCATCTCACCTCCACAGAGGCTGGAAGTTAAAACCTCGGTTAGTGCGTTGTTGTGTTCTCGGTGGGCGGGACTCGTCTGCTGGAACTGCGGCTGACTGAAAAGTTCCTAAATGGGGGGAGGGGTAGTTTGAGAAACCGGTTCTCCCTGTCCAGGGTTTCTGTGACCCCCGTCTGTTTCCTTCACAGCCTTTGTCCTGAGTAAAGTTCACCTCCAAACTCCCATCTCTTCACGACCCTCTGCAGTCTCCCTGAGATTATGGATTCTTCGACAACTTTGCCACCTGAAACCTCCTCTCCTGTCTGCAATCCAGCCCCACGGACAATTCACATTGCGTTCCCTCGGCATAGCTCGTTGTTGTTGGAATCCCTGAACCGTCACAGGCTGGAGGGAAAGTTTTGTGATGTATCCCTCTTGGTGCAGGGCCGGGAACTTAGGGCTCACAAAGCAGTGTTGGCTGCTGCGTCCCCTTACTTCCATGACAAGCTGCTTCTGGGAGATGCACCACGACTCACCCTTCCAAGTGTCATTGAAGCCGATGCGTTCGAGGGGTTGCTTCAGCTCATTTATTCAGGACACCTTCGCCTGCCAGTGGATGCTCTTCCAGCCCATCTCCTTGTAGCCAGTGGCCTTCAGATGTGGCAAGTAGTAGATCAGTGCTCAGAGATTCTTAGAAAACTAGAAACTTCAGGTGGTGGAATTTCTGCCCGTGGAGGAGCCCCCTGCCACACTCTCCTTTCCACCACATCCTCTCCAGGAGGCTGGTGCATTCGCTCTTCCCCTCTACAGACCCCCGTGCAGCCTACCACTGCTACCGAGAGTCCTGCTTCTACCGAGAGCCCCATTGGAGGAGAGGGGAGTGAATTGGGAGAAGTATTACAAATTCAGATAGAGGAAGAGGAGGAAGAGGAAGAAGAGGACCAGGAGTCAGCAGCTACCCTTTCTCAGGCTCCTCAGCCTCAAAGGGTATCAGGGAGTTTTCCCTGCTCTCGAGGCTCCCGCCTCCTGCCCATTCCTACTACTCCCTGCAGGCTTACAGAGGGTGAGAGTGTGTCACTTGAGCCTCCTTCCTCTGCTGCACTGTCCCCTAAAATCTTCTACATTAAGCAGGAACCTTATGAGCCTAAGGAGGAAATGGCAGGAGGAGGAACTCAGTCTGGAGGAGCAAAGGAAGAGACCAAAGTGTTCCCTGGAGGGGACTCTGAAGGGAATGGGGAGCTAAGGTTTCTGTTGCCCTCAGGAGCAGGGGCAACATCTGGAAGCGGGGGTCAATCCTGGAAACCAGTGGATCTTCACGGGAATGAAATCCTCTCAGGGGGTGGAGGACCTGGGGGAGCAGGGCAGGCTGTGCACGGGCCTGTGAAGCTAGGAGGAACACCCCCTGCAGATGGGAAACGCTTTGGTTGCTTGTGTGGGAAGCGGTTTGCAGTAAAGCCAAAACGTGACCGGCACATCATGCTGACTTTCAGTCTTCGGCCTTTCGGCTGTGGCATCTGCAACAAGCGATTCAAGTTGAAACATCATCTGACAGAGCATATGAAGACCCATGCTGGAGCCTTGCATGCCTGCCCTCACTGTGGCCGGCGGTTCCGAGTCCATGCCTGTTTCCTTCGCCACCGGGACCTGTGCAAGGACCGGGGTTGGGCTACTGCCCACTGGACTTACAAGTGACTGCTAAGGCTATACACCAAGTCCTATGACAAGACAGCCATTGCTGCTGGAGGATACTTAACCCTTTCTTCCCTTGGCCCTATGTCCTGTAATTGCACCAGGAGATTAGATGTATTTTGGACTTCTGGTTCTTGAGTATGAGCTTCTACTTGGTAAATTCAGAAGCTCAAGGTTTCTCATGTCAACCAGTTTTCTGTTAACCACCCTATACAAAAGTAGTGTCTAGGACATCCTTAAAGCCAGTTATGTGCCCACAATGGACCTTCTTTTTATAGTGTTGATATCTGTGGAGGAAATCAAGCATTCAAATTAGAAAGTGACTTAGTAAGAGAAGAGTTAGCGCAAAATAACATCCTGATAAGTGTTTTATTTACTATCCATGAAGCGTTAAAGGAGCTGGTCTCCAACTGGAGATACCTGATTTGAAGCTCAAGTAATTCAGATTAGGCTTTGTTCTCCCTTGTTTTTGATACTGTGTGAACAGAATTCTTTTTACATACTTCTGTCTATTATGTCTTCCCAAAAGTCTTTCAGATTGAACTTTGCTTTCTCACTATTAGACATTTTCCCAGCACCTTTTAAAATGTTGTAGTTAAGCACTTTAACAAATTGAACATTCCATATGTCATTCACAGAATCCTCTGAAATGGGGTTCTCTCATCTGCCTTTCACCCCCACTATCTTGTATGTTGCTCACAGTGATGAACATGACCAGTGAACTCAGGAGATGGCAACTGACTAAAATCTGCTCAGGGTAGCACAAAAGCTCTCTTAAAAAAAGTTGTCATGGTCAGAGGGACTCAGGGTTAGGAGTACACATGCTGAAGGATAGAGTAGCCACACGGTGAGACGTGTTGCCTCCTTTTTCATTCCATAGCCACCTATGTTGAGAAGTAAAGGGGTAGATACTGCAATGGAAGTGGAGGAAGATTTAATAGTTACTTAATTTCGTCAAATAAACTTTGTCCTGAAATCTAAATGACAATGGATTAGATAAGTAATTTGTGTGGAAGAGATGTGAGAACAGAGCTGCAGAGTGAGTGTGTTCCTTTTGCAGCTAGGCTTTGTTGATGGAAGAAGAACGGAGTGGTTTCACAGCCACAGAGCGCTGCCTTGGACCTGGGCCCTGATCCGCCACTGAATGACCTCCGGTAAGTTACCTTCAGAGTCTGAAAACTTTCTATGACTCGATTTCTGGTCCTTTTTTTTTTTTTTTTTTTTTTGCTTTTTGAGACAGGGTCTCGCGTTGCAGTTCAGGCTGGCCCTGAGCTCACTATGGTGCCCAGGCAAGCCGCCGCAAACTCGGCAATACTCCTGTCTCTGCCTCCTGAGTGCTGGGATGACAGGCGTGAGCCACCACGCCCGGCACTGTGGTATGTGGTATTGATGGCTGGTGGACGTGAATCACCACGCCCAGCATTGTATGTGGTTACCGGGATCGAACTCAGGACCTTGCACTTGCGAGGCAGGCGCCGGAACCACTGAGCTAAATCTCTGGCCCTTCTTGTCTTTTTTTAAAAGGAATTGGTTTCCATGGTCTTTACCAGGTATATTCTCTAACTTCCTTATTAGGTAAAACATTTGATTGTTGTTTGATAAGTTACACATACAAAATCAGTGCAAAGCACTATACTGACCCTGATTAATACTCTGTTCTTAAAAAGTTCTACTTGTCAGGCCAGAGGGTTAGCTCAGTGGTTCCGGCGCCTGCCTCGCAAGCGCAAGGTCCTGAGTTCGATCCCCGGTAACCACATATAATGCTGGGCATGGAGACACGCCCACCAACAATCAACACCGCATACCACAATGCTGGGTGTGGTGGCTCACACCTGTCATCCCATCACTTAGGAGGCAGAGACAGGAGGATTGCTGAGTTCGTGGCAGCTTGCCTGGGCACCATAGTGAACTGAGGGCCAGCCTGAACTACAACGTGAGACCCTGTCTCAAAAAGCAAAAAAAAAAAAAAAAAGTTCTACTTGTCTACTGAAGCTAGACAAATTATAATGTGGTATAAGAAGTCCATGATGGGGGCCGGAGGATTAGCTTAGTGGTTCTGGCGCCTGCCTCCCAAGCGCAAGGTCCTGAGTTTGATCCGCGGTAACCACATACAATGCTGGGCATGGAGACTCATGCCCACCAGCCATCAATACCACATACTACAGTGCCGGGCATGGTGGCTCACGCCTGTCATCCCAGCACTCAGGAGGCAGAGACAGGAGTATTGCTGAGTTCGAAGCTTGCCTGGACTACATAGTGAGCTCAGAGCCAGCCTGAACTACAAAGCGAGACCCTGTCTCAAAAAAAAAGAAAAAAGTCCATGATGGGGCAGTACCAGCTACTTTACTGACACAAAGGAAGCTAAGACCTCCTTTATAAAAGTCAATAGAGGTTTCATAAACAGTTCTTCCATGTGGCAAAATATGGCCACCAGTGTGAGTGGCTGAACTGATACGGTAATGGTGAACAGGAGTTGAAGTGAGGACTAGGGGCAGGGCCAGAAGTGATCATCTTCCCCAAGTATGTTCCTCAAAAGTTGTTAACTGTAGTGTTTAGAGAAATTTGACTTTGTGGCTGAGAAAGTGAATTCTACCTGGGATTTGTTGGTTTCACAAGAGAGACATGCTATTGTCCAATCCCCATGTTAAGGATTCTGAACACAGTGGGAAAGAAGATAGGAAAGGCACTTGCCCATCTGAACTGACTGATCCCACCCATCTTCTGTTCTTGACACATATTCGGTAGGTGACCACATTGCTTGGCAGCACAGACTCTTTTGGTTCCAACTGTTTGAGCCAACCCTGGCAAACCTTAATCAAGGGGATTTAATAGAGGGGTGGGAGATGGCTGGAATGGAAGGGGAGAGCAGTTGGAAGGACAGGCTCAGGAATTCCTGGGCTTATATTGTGAGGTTCTGATGGGGTTTTTTGTTTGGTGCTAGGAATTGAGTCTGGGACTTGAGCATGCTAAGCATATACATTACCACTGAGCTGCACCCCCTTCTCTGATATTTGTTTCTTTTGTCACTGGTCCAAGGATTAAGTTTAGGGAACAAACTTTGAGCCTCAAATCTATCGTCTGGCTAGAGTACTTCTGTTTGATGAAAATGTTGATATGGTATATATGTACCAACTCCCACAATAAATGTAATCAGCATTGCAAACATGGACTAATAATTTTTTTTTTATTTAAAAGAAAAGGAAAAATGTGGGCTGGAGGATTAGCTCAGTGGTTCTGGCGCCTGCCTCGCAAGCACAAGGTCCTGAGTTCGATCCCCAGTAACCACATATAATGCTGGGCGTGGAGACACACCCACCAACAATCAACACC
>PVIC010005162.1:6898-59177 GCA_004025085.1 Thryonomys swinderianus
TTTGTTAAAGAGGCTGTCTTTCTTCCACTGGGGATGTTTGGCTCCTTTGTCAAAGATAAGGTGGCTTAGTGTATCTGGAGTTGTTTCTGGGTCTTCTAATCTATTCCACTGGTCCTCGGGTCTGTTACTTTGCCAGTACCATGCAGTTTTTATCACAGCGGCTTTATAGTAGAGTTTTAAATTGGGGATTGTAATACCCTCTGCCATGTCGTGGTTGCCTAGAATTGCTTTTGCTATTCTAGGTTTCTTGTGGTTCCAGATGAATTTTTGTATTATTTTCTCTAGCTCTGTGAAGTATACCATTGGAATTTCAATTGGAATTGCACTGAATCTATATAGTAGCTGTGGGAGTATAGCCATTTTGACGATGTTGGTTCTCCCGACCCAGGAACAAGGGATATCTTTTCATTTTCTGGTTTCCTTTTCTATCTCTGTTTTCAGAGTCCTATAGTTTTCAGAGTAGAGGTCTTTCACTTCCTTTGTTAGGTGGATTCCTAGATATTTCATTTTTCTGCGTGCTACTGTGAAAGGGATTGACTCCCCAATTTCTCTTTCAGTGAATCTGTTGTTTGTGTAGACAAAGGCTGTTGATTTTTGAGCATTGACCCTGTATCCAGCAACACTACCAAATTTGGTACCTAAGTCTAGCAGTCTCTTGGTTGAGTTTTTAGGATCCTCAAGATAGGGTATCATATCATCAGCAAATAATGCCAGTTTAAATTCTTCCTTTCCTATCTTTATTCCTTTTATATCTTTGTCCTGCCTGATTGCTATGGCTAATGTTTCCAGTACTATATTGAACAAGAGTGGTGACAACGGGCATCCTTGTCTCGTTCCTGACCTTAGTGTAAAAGGTTTCATTTTTTGCCCATTGAGTATGATGCTGGCTGTTGGTTTCTCATAAATAGCTTGTATTAAATTGAGATAAAGTCCATAGATTCCAATTCTCTGTAGGATTTTGATCATAAATGAGTGTTGGATTTTGCCCAATGCTTTTTCTGCATCTATTGAAATAATCATATGGTTTTTGCCATAAAGAATGACAACCTCGATCCATTTAGGTGCAAATGGAGACACCTGGAGGATATACTAATAAGTGAAATCAATAGATCACAGATAGACAATTTCTGGATCTTCTCTTTGGCATGAAGACCTGTAGATGCAAATGAGCTCTAGAAAGTAGAACAACTTTTATAGAGTGGAATATTTCTATAGGAAACTTGGTGTGGGAATGTGATGAGGGGAAGGAATAAATATGATACAGAAAGAAAATAAAAGAGCATGTATAAAGGTGGGGAGGAGGTGTGGGTGGGTAGGGATATGGGTAAAAATGAGAATTAACTTGTGTCATATACTGGTACAAATTCCCCAATGTTATATGTGATTTTTTTTTTGAAGCAGGGTCTCACTTTGTAGTTCAGGCTGGCCCTGAGCTCACTATGTAGCCCAGGCAAGCCTCGAACTCAGCAATCCTCCTGCCTCTGCCTCCCAAGTGCTGGGATTATAGGCGTGAGCCACCACGCCCAGCTATATGTGATTTTAGGATGTTTATAAATTGTACCAATAAAGAATTCAATTAAAAAAAAGAAAATGAAGACTTACAAGTTGATTCTCTTAGTTTTCTAAGCATTTTCCAGTTTCCTTAACTAATAATTTTTAGTCATACTATTTCCTATGGTCTGCTGTTCTCTTGAATTGAAATTGAAACTTAAGTCTCTCTTCAAAGTAAGAATAATTGAGACATAGTCATTATCTACATAGTTGTGATAAATTAAAAATTGCTTCAGTTCCTCCAGCACATGTAGTGGTTTTATGTAACTTTCCCCTTTCCAAGAGTTTATGGTAGGTAACATGGACTCTCCTACATTTAGATACATCTCATTCGTGTAGCATATGGAGATGTATCCCTCTTGTTTCCTTTGCACATACTTAGAAACAGGGAAATCCAGTGAGACCCTCCCTTCCCTTCATTCAGTTGTATACATGGTGCTGCCCTGGTGTTTATCTGTGTTTAAGTTTAGTAGCTCCAATGCCCAGGGCAGTAGATCATCAGTCCCAACACCAGTGAAAGATGACAGGAGACATACCTGGAATCAGAGATGTTTGACCCTACTCATTAAATAAAGGAAGCCTGAATTATGTGGGAGGTCTTTGAGAGTTCCTCTTCTGGAATTCCTCTTCCTTCTGTCCCTGCTACCATCTGGTGATCTTGAGTAAATGTAACTCCTTACTATGAGGCATCCACTTGGCAATTCATTCCTTACTGTACACAGGAAACTGGACTGTTTTGGCTGTAATACCTTTATGGAAGACATCTTGGCTGTCTTGCGCCAACATTCATCCACAGCTCAGAGTGTTGTCAGTTGGTAGACTTGGGTTGACACCATGCAGAGACTGCTTTGCCTCGATAAACAGACTCCGTGCTTAGGTTTGTCCTCCCAAGTGTCCCCACATTCAGAGTAATAGAAGTTGAGATAAAAGGATTCAGGCATTTTCCTAAAACATGAACAAGTTTTTTTTGATCACTTCATTTCCATGTGTCTCTGTGACACTGGATGAATTTGTTGACTGCTTCATAATTTTAATGTTTCTTGGCCCACTGTCTGCTTCAGATCAGTCCTTATTTTTGTAGGTATAGTTCCCAGGAAAACATCATGATGAATACCCTGAATGATAAACTGTCTCAGAGAATGCTTCCTGGCAATCCCAAACTGAAACTATTGACACCAGGAATAGTTAGAAAAACAGGAAATAACATAGGATCTAGATTACTCCCCACCTAGCTGGACAGTAATGTCCCTATCGATGGTGGAAGCTAGAACACAGCCTCAGGTTTGTCATGGTCCAGTGAGTTTTCAAAGGTGATGAATATAGGATCACACGGTTGTGAAAGAGAAAGTGGTGTTGCAATGTATCAAGCTTTTAAAAATATGAGAAAATAGTGTCTCTAAGAATAATAAGATCAAATGGTAGCCATTCAGTGTGCTAACAAGAATGAGGAGTAACGGGGAAGAGTGAGTCACCAATAATCATAAGATAAATCTGAAATCAAAGGCTTACCTTGGCAGTATATAATCAGATTCTTATTTCCTACCTATAGATGTTTAGAAAAGTGGAGAACTGGACTGAATTTGATCGACAGGGTATCTGAGCTCCAGAAGAGGTCAAATGCCTAGTAAGTAATTTTAAGTTAGCTATGTTAAAGTCAGATCCAGCTGAGAAAAAATAAGACCTTCCACTGGGGTCAGGATATATAAGACAATAGTCCCATTTTTTTAATTGCCCAATTTTCAAAAAATTGAGCTTCTTAAACTCAAGCTACCTTTCTCTTGGTCACTAAGGCTGTAACTAGCTAGGTTGCACCATAGCCCAGGTATCTACATAGCATAGTCCAAAATGTCTGCATGTATTGGGACTTATCTGGGGAAAGAAAGACTGCTTCAAGAAAGGGTACATTTTGGCGAGTGTGATCCAGGAGTGAAGAGGGGAGAACACACTGGACTACACTATGAGATTGCTGATCATGGGCCAGAACAGGAGTTAGATGTGGAGCAGTCTTTAGTTAGGGGAAAACCACTCCTGGGATACAGGATTTAACACTCCCAAAACTGGTCATTTGGGCCAGGGAATTAGCTCAAATGGTACCATGCCAACCTTAGAAGCACAAGGGCCCAAGTTCAATCCCCAGTACCAGAAAAAAACAAAACAAAACAAAACACCCACCTCATTTCTACATGATTAAAATGCAAAGTTTGGTTCTGTGAAGGTCCTCTTAGAAACATGAAAAGAAAAGTTATAAAACTGGGAAAAACAATTTGTCAAACAGAGGACAGATGCCTACAGTAACACTGAAGCATATTAAAAAAAGGACAAAGGACAGACATTACTGCATGATTTCGATATGTATCCCAGAGAACTGAAAGCATATGCTTGCAGATAATCCTGTATTTGAATGTGGCTAACAGGTTCTCTAACACTGAGCTAAATCCTAAACCTTTTCTCTTTTATTGTTTAATTTTGAGAGAGAGTCTCACTAAATCTCCCAGGCAAGATTTATGCTGTTATCCTCTTACCCCAGCCTCCCTCTGAGCTGGAATTACAACAGAGAGCCCGCATACCTGTTGAAGGACTTGATGCTTGGTGTTTTCACTTTTTTTTTTTTTTTTCTGGTACCAGGAATCAAACTCACTACTTTAGACCTCTTGGACCTTGTGCTTGCCAGGCAGGCATGGCAGCACTGAGCTAAAGCCCTGGCTAGGTTTGAGTCTTGTGATGGTGTAACTATTCAGTATCCTGACCATAAGGAGGGTACAGAAACTTACACGTGGGATGACATTTATAGAATTAGTTATATATGCAATACAAATGAGTAGAAGCAAAATTAAAACTCTAAATAAGATTGGTGTTTTCTACCAATGTCCATATCCTGGCTATGATGTAATCACATGGATTTGAATATTTTATTATGGGTAGAAATTGGATACCTACCATTTAGCACAACTACATGTGAATCTACAATATACTTAATATAATTTTTAAGTGGAGAAACATTATGATTTATTTCTGTTTGATTCAAGATTTCAGTCATGACTAAAGATTACAAAAACTATAAGTGTAATTCCCTACATTGAAAGATTAAGGATTCTGATATTTTTAAATAGAAAAAAATGTAAAATTTATATATTTCAAATACTGTTATTAAATAAGAACATTAAAAACTTAACTCTTGACAAGCTAGAATTTTCTTAACCAGCTAATTTAGTTTACAGAGATATAGCAAAATCTTACCTAATGATGATATACCAAAGACTTTCAAGCACTTGGGAGGCAGAGGCAAGAGGATTGCTGAGTTCGAGGCTTGCCTGGGCCATCCTGACCTACAAAGTGAGACCCTGTCTCAATTTAAAAACAACAACAACAACAAAAACCACTTTCACTGAAGCAAACAAAGTGAGTCAATCTACTGTTCATCCTCAGTGTTCTAGAGATCCAATCTAATTTATGAAAATAAACATTAAGAAGATTTCAAAGTAACAAAGTTAACAGACATAGCCATTTTTATCTGAAGCTAGTGTAATTGCCTGAAGACAACTATCCAATATAATTCAAAATCTATTAGGCCCAAGAGAAGAATGGTGGTCCATTGACAGGTAAACCAAGAAACCTGTAGTATTTCTGTTTATGAGAAGTAGAAAACTGGAAATGCATAAGACAGAATATCATAGCTGGAATAGTAAGAAAAATTATAAACACTTTGAAAACATACGTAGGAAATGCACGAAATCTCTATAAATCACATTTGTAGAAGAACATAATAAGGATACAACTTAATGCAAAAGCAGTTTATTTTCTCAGATGGAATGAAGTTCTGAACTGACAGAGAAACTAATAAGTTATTATGTGAGAAGATAAAATCTAAAAGTATTAAATTTTTAAAAATTAGATGACACATTCAATGGACATTGTATTAAAAATCCCAATGAGGGTTGTGGGTAAAAATGAGAATTGACCTGTCTCACATATCAGTACAAATTCCCCAATGTTTTGTGTGATTGAGCTCTATATGTAATGTACCAATACAGTTTACTGAATAATGGAAAAAAAAAAAAAAAGAATGCACTGATCGCAAAAAAAAAAAAAAAATCCCAATGAGACCATTACTTTACCATACATTAAAACTCATTCAGAAGGAAAAAAATAGTGAAAGAGGAACTTATCCTAAATGTTTTAAAATATTTTATTGATACTGTCCAATGCATTCTATTCAATGGGGGATCATTTCTATGTTGTGATAACTTCTCCAGAATGGTCGTATATGGACATCTTATGCAACTCGCTTCCTAAGCATTATATAGCTTTGATACGAGCACTAGACCTAGCTTGGACGCTGACACTAGACGTAGGGCTGACAAATGGAGTCGGTAAGTAAACTGCAGCAGTACTGACTCAGAAAGACACATTGATTGATGAAGCTACACGGAGTTAAACAGATCCATGCATATAAGGGAACTTTTTGCATAATTGTGGCAATTTAAAGTTGAAGAATCAGTGTTGCAAATTTCATTTGATGGAAGTTGAATAGCTTGTGTCGTAGCTAATAAATTCAGAGCAGACTGCATATTTATGTGTACAAATTTTTAAAAAATAGGGTGCAAGGCAATATTTTTATAAATGTGGAACAGGAGAGGAGCTATATTATAGTTAGTTTTTCAAGGAATATACCAATAAAGTTGTATTTATAAAAGTTTTAAGTTTTTTTAAATAAACGATATGAACACATAAAAGGCATGTGTTCCTGTAAAAATTACCATTGGCTATATATATTCCAGATAAACTTTTGGTTTTGTTGTTGTTATTGGTTTTGATTTTTGTTCGGCTTTGTTTTTTATTTTTGTAACAAATTTTCAATATATTATTTGATGAGTGAAAACGGCAAGTTTTTACAACTATGTAGTGACAATGTTGACTGCATAGGAATTAAATATTTTTAAATAAAAATAATGAATATGAAATGGTTATGTTCATTTATCTATTTGAAATGATGTAAAGGGGAATGTCATTTTCAATGCATGTAGTTCTCTGTTTAACTGTAAGAAGTATCTATGCATTACTTTAGTAGTTAAAAATCTGCATTGTAAAATCATTACTGTGGGCATATTTGCCTGGCAACATTGCATTCATCCATTCCTGATCAGGACATTGATCAGCCAATGCAATGTCCACCAGTATGTTCCCTGCAGAGTAGGAAGGAAGTACTTTGGCTAAGTCAGGGCATGTTTCAGTGATTTCCTCTCTTCTGTAGTGTACCCCGCATCCGCTGAACTTCGGGCGAGTCCCTGGACTCCATCTGCTGATTTCATACTTTCTGCTAAGCCTTTTTGCATGGCCTGTGCTAATGCTCTTTATTCCAGTAAGCTCTTATCTTTACCAGGCCAGGATACCTGCCCCTCGGCCCAGGATGCTAGAACATCGTATCTGTGTGCCATAGGAATGGAGCATAGATCAGATTCGCTTTATTCCTAAGTACTTTCATTACTTTGACTGAATTCAAACAAACATCCTCTGCTGTACTCTACTTGCTTTATCAAATCTTTGAGCCATTCCAAAGGAATGTCAAGACTGTTGGACATTGAAGTTTGGTGTATCACACTCACTGCCTGGCTGCTGGGTTGGCTGCCAACCCTGAAGTTTAGGGAGCTTTTCTAGACTTCTTGTTCTACAGTCCTTGTTCCTTCCTTTTCTTCACGAACCATGTCCTGTATACTCTTCATTTGCTCCTCAGTTTTCTCTGTTCCCTTTGCATCTTGCTTTGTCTCTACAAGGGTGGGCTTTAGAGTCTGCATTCCTATTGGGATGATCAGGGATGGGAAAGGTCAGTGTACTTATTTGGCTGCTTGTTTCTCCCCACAGACCCAAATTCTTCTCAAGAAGCTCTCTCCTGCAGTTCTAAGTCTCTCTGGCTTCTGGTAGCTTCTTCTTCCCTTTATACAATCCTTTAAGCCCTCAGAAAGTAGTTGTTCCTTATACAAGGTATTTAACTCTCCCTGTGAGTTTGCCCTAATGTTGCCTGTACTTAACAGAACCTTACTGAAGTTTTCTCAGCCTCTGTCTTGAGTGTGTCATGTCCGCCCTGACAAAACTGTGTTACTGCACTGGATAAGGCTCCAACATAAGCACTTTTGGGCTGTGACAGTAAAAGTGATGAACGCTGGTCCCTTCAAGTTGAATATTAAAATCTTCCTGTTAAAGGCAAGCTACATGCAATAAACAGTTCAATTTAAATAATACAATGAATCTTCTCTAACCACGATAGTTGTTGAAACATAAGATATTTGATCCTTAGCTTGTGATTAAAGAAAATAATAGGACTTCAATACTGATATTAATACTGATAAAATGGGCACGAAATCTAATTTCTTACACTCTAGAACTAGCATTAACAATATTGAATTTAGAATACTCTCAAATCCATACTAAGTCTACTCAGTGTTATATTTCCATTCTATTTCTTTTTAACTACTTTATTTACTATGAAGCGTTAGGCCATATTATTTTTATGTCTTCAGCAGATTAGACTTTCTTGGTTATCTTAGCACAGTGTCCATTTTTTAGGTTCCGTTGACTGTTTAACAGTCTGAATGAGTGGTCAGTCAGGATACCTGGAGCTGTGGTTCATCGTAGCTGATTTGATTCTTTTTTTTTTTTTTGGTATTGCAGATTTAGCAATTACATTATACATTTATTATACACCAGACACCATTTCAAGGATTATGTAACAAAAACGTATAATGGAGTAAAGTTAAGGGGGTTTAAGGGGAAAAAAATCTAAATCAAAAAAGCAAAATGTGTCTTATGCAGAAGTTACCATCTCTTGCCTTTTAAATGCATATCAAAGCTCATGCTTATTACACTGTTTCTATGGAAAATGCATTCTAAGTATTAACCAACTTTTAAGTGTGTGCTTGGCTTTCAATCTGTTTAAATTGAAAACTGTTTCCCTCTGACCCCTTTTAACATCTCAAAGAAGATGTTCTGAAAGCTTATAAATCTAGGTTAACAATCAGAACTATAAAAAAGGAAATTTAATTCTTGCTTTAAATCATTTCTGACATTTTTCCTGCAGATGATAAAGAAAAAAATACATGGAGGCCTACGTATTAATTTGATACAGGCTGTTAAACCAAACAAGTTATTTTTTTAAAATTTCAAATTAGAAATAAATAATTATGTTGAATGATATCTGTCTGGTTCCAAGGCAAAACCTGGAATAGGGACGGTGCATACTGAGTATTTCTCTAGGGTAGCTGATGAGCCTCAGTAGGTGACAGCACTGTCGTAATGATGTCATATCCTTTGTTATTACACAGAAGGAGAGCGCTGGTTCTCAGAAATGATGGCCATCTGTTGGCAAATATGTTCAGCTTATCTCCTCCGATCCCTGATTTCGTAGTAGAGTCCATTTTTATGTTGAGCTTGGTAAAGAATTTCTGTACTAAAGAGTCATTTATAAGCTCTTCCTACAACTTTTGTCAGAATATTTGAAATGTCATTCTTAACATATCACAGTGCATTTCATTTTTTAACCGGCTCTTTGCTTTTTTACACTGCTTTCATTCTGTTTTCAAGCAAAAGATTTGCAAGGCCTATAATAATTGGAGTTGCCTGCTTTGTATCCAGTTTATCTACTGTCCTCCTTCGACTTGAAAAGACAGATGATGTAGTTTCAATCACTTCATTTCTAGTGGAAGAATAATACAGCCATCTAATAAGTTGTTTCCCAACTCTGAAAACTTCATATTCCCAAAGGGAATATTGTACGTGGCCACTCGCTTCACCACATTTCCGACATTTGTCACTGTCATTTAGAAGCCTGGCTTTCCACCCTGCTGCAGGCGTGTGCTGCTTCTCGAAAATGTCGCTTATTTTTATCTCTAAAGTGCGTTTGTTTCTATTTGTTTCTCAGTTACTCTGCATGTGAACAGTCTTAGTGTTTCAGCCTGGCTTTATTCATGGGGTTTGCCCTTCCTGTATATATGCCCGAATATGTCTCCTATTCATATAAGGAGTTGCACTGTAGGTAATACTATACCTCTCAATGTTTCTTCAAATTTAACTTTGAAAGATCAAGACTCTTGGAAGTGTTTACAGTGAGCCAGTACTTCAAGAACTCTTGTGCTCATAAGATCTCAAGTGATAAATTATTGTGTTGGTTGATTCTTATATTGTTTGTGAACATTTCTTTATTTCTAACAGGCACCCTATAAGCCTCAGATAATATACTCTAGTACATATCTAGTAATTTGCTTTGCAGATATTGAGGTCACAATATAATATAATTGTAATACAATATAATTGTCATCTAAAAAAGTAGCAGCACATTTTGTTTACCAGAGGCTAAATCCACTCAGAAATTACTCTACAGTACAATAATTTTTCTACAAACATATTTCCTCCATTTTCCACAGTAATTGATTGCAATCCCAGCTTACCTATTATCTATTAGTCATGTGTAACTATAAGACGATGGAGAAAAATTATCTCAACTCTGATTTTTAACTCTATGTCTCTTATTATATCAGTTATCCAGTGATGGGATGAAACCCAGGACTGAGCCAAAGACTGCAAGGTCTTCTCCTGCATAGAGTTTCATTCAACAATGGCCCAACTAATGTACATTTCATTTCTTGTGTTCTTTAATCATGGGAAACAAATGTAGAGTCATCATCTCTTGATGAAAGTAGAGAAATGCCGGATCTAGATGGAGTATCTCTTACCCTTCTTGTCTGCATTGTAATTGGAGACCCCACGCTGCCAAGATGTGAACTATGAAATGGGCACAGTCATACTCAGAGGAGAGATTAAGTTTACGGCTATCAACTCACATCTTGGCATTGGAAGTACAGCCAGTCTATGGACAGAGTGGCTATGTGCCCAGAGCTTAGCTAAATGTGGAATGAAAGAGTTGTGTGTGTAAGCAAATACTTTCTAATAATGGCACTATGATGTTCACTCTGTTAAAGCTGATACATTAAATCATTGTCCTTTACCCTTCTCAATTTGTCCTTTGAAAAGCCAAAGAACTGGAAAGGGAGGAAAATTTTGACAAAAATTCATCCTATCTATAAAGTAACAAGGCACTCTGCCAGGTCTGATAGAACTGCTCATTGTCATAAGGTAGTGTGAACAGGAACAAGGGATCAACAAAGAGCAAAAGGTGACTGGTGTGCAGGAAGTTAGCTGAGTAAAATGTAGAGGTGCCTCCCCCCCCCCACTGGCCCAAGTCAACAGAAACCCTTGGGTTGTCTTCTCCCTCTCTCTCTCCCTCCCTCCCTCCCTCCCTCCCTCTCTCTCTCTCTCTCTCTCTCTCTCTCTCTCTCTCTCTCTCTCTCTCTCTCTCTCTCTCTCTCGCCTCTGTCTGTCTCTTTTTCTACTACAGCTATTTTGGAGTTTGGTTCTTTACATCTCTCCTGGAAGACTAATTCCATTCTGATTTGATCTGATCCACTGGGTTAGTTCAGAATTCAAAATTTCTTCTTTGATACTATTGTATTTAATTTGGAAATTCAAAAACGACTTCAATATATTAGCATTGATTATTACTGAGAAAGTTTGAGGCCAACCTTGTGAAGCCAGTCCCATACTTATAAACAATTTTGTCTTTAACTGAAGGGCACAAGAATTCTTTACTGTTGAACTTTTATAATTTGACTCCATCACTTTAAATCAAAATTTCTGAGTGAAGGTGCACCACTTTCCATCTAAACAGTCAATTCTTTCTGCGCATTGGGTTCATTTCTCTGTTATATCTAAATGAATGTTTTTTACTCTTTTTTTGTAATATCTACTTCAACAACTCAAATTAATGCTATTGTTTCTTTCCATATCCTTTGTATTCATCATTATAGTTCAGTTGTTTTAATCTTGGTCTCTGTCCATCTTTGTTTACTTTAATTGCCTGAAGTGATTCACACACCATTAATTTTATTACATTTTAACCAAGTCTGTCCTGATTCTTGATATTTATTTGGTGTACTGTGCCTTTGGTTGTCAGTTTATTATCTTGGCTTTGGCATATCCCCTTACTTTGCACTCCTTCGTGTCACCTTATCTTTGAGCTATCATATTTTCCTTCACCTTAGAAACTTAATTGAATTTCCTTATTGAGATGTATTACATACACATACCAACTCTATACAGAGAATGTAAGCATATGCAATTTAAATATATAAAAAAGCCCTAATGCCCCCCACTCTGAAAAATAAAGACCTTTTTAACACTGGCATAATCCAGCAAATACTTCTTGGATTATGAGGTCTCCTAAAATAATTTATTCTATAATTTTTCAGTGTTCTAGCCATTTATTTAATTTCATTCTGGATGGATTTAAAGCAGCCTTATTCAGTTTTTAAAATTGTGATATAATATAACTCTTATTTTTCCCATTCCCCTGCCCATCCTACTATCCCCCACCCTCTATATACATGAGTTTGTTCCCCCCCTTTTTTTTTTACCATTACAGTTTTTTTCTTTCCCCTCATTATTTACCCTTACTCTCCATTTTTCTTAGGATATTTTCTATTTTACAGTGACTATCATACATTCTAGGACTTATTTATATTTCAGTTTCTCTCACCATAGAAACATATGGTATTTATACATCTGTGACCTATTTATTTCACTTTTGAGTACGCCCTCAAGGTATGTCCATTTGAGTATGTATGAATGAATCAAACTTATTCTTTATGACAGAGTAATACTCCATTTTAGAAAACAAACAAAACTATATCTTCTTTATCCAGTCTTGACTTGATGGGCATTTGGGTTGCTTCCAAAATTTAGCTATCACAAACAAAGCTGCCATAAACATGGGTACACATATGTCACTGTGGTATGAATCTTTTGATTTTTTCATGTATATACCTAGCAGGGGAATAGCGGGGTAAAATGGGATCTCTAATCCTAGTCTTTTGAGGAATCTCCACATGGATCTCCACAGTGGTTGTACCAACCTACATTCCCACCGACACTGGAGAAGATTCCTTTCTTCCCACAGCCTTGCCAACTTTTGTTGCTGGCTAATTTTGAGATAGTAGCAGTTCTTTGTGGAGTGAGATGAAATCTCAGAGTTATTTTCATCTGCATCTCTCAAAAGACCAGTGTTATTGAGCTAAATCTCTGGCCCACCATACAGTTTTTAACACAGTACCTTTGTAGTATAGTTTTATGTTGGGGGTTGTCTTATCCCCCGCCATGTCCTTGTTACCTAGAATTGCTTTTGCTTTTCTAGGTCATTTGTGGTTACAGATGAATTTTTCAATTATTTTCTCTAGATCTATGAAATATGTTGTTGGGATTTCAATTGGGATTGCATTGAATCTATATAGGAGTTGAGGGAGTATAGCTTTTTTTTTTTTTTTTTTGAGGTACAGGGGATTGAACTTGAGCCCTCGTGCTTCCAAGGTAGGTGTGGTACCATTGAGCTAAATCCCTAGCCTGAGTATAGCCATTTTGAAGATGTTGGTTCTTCCTACCCAGGAACAAGGGATGTCTTTCCATTTTCTGATATCTTCTATCTCCTTTTTCAGAGTGCTGTGGTTTTCAGAGTAGAGATCTTTCACTTCCTTTGTTAGGTTGATTCCTAGATATTTCATTTTTGGGGGGTGCTATTGTGAAAGGGCATGACTCCCCAATTTCTATTCAGTTTTTATTGTTTTTTGATAATTGACATCTACTGTTTTTCACACAGTTTCAGTAAAATATTCTTTCTCTGACTGCTTCTGTGAGAGAAGTGAAATTTCCCACATTTCACCTGATTGATTTTGGATTTCACTCTATGCCACTGATTGTTTTAAACTTCACATTCAATGGGTGATTTGAACGTGAGTACAGATGTCATGAGCACATGTCACATGGTAGCATCATGGCCTCTTCTCCTACATGCCAACTTTCCACCATGGGAAGAGCATGTTCTGAAAGCTCATGGTCCCACAGAGGGGATGTATATGAAACAGAACTAGCTCTGATCCTCGTTGAATAACCTGAGACCTTGCCAGATGAGCCTGGGAGCATCACAGCCAGTTTACAGATCCGTGAGTGGCAAAAATAAATGCCTTTTGTAATCACTCAGATTGTAGAATTACTGTTTACCATTACCACTGAAAAAAACCGACCAGGTCAACTTCACACTTCGTTTGTAACAAGTTTAGTTTTTATCTCAATTGAATGCAAAAGAGGGGAAAAGACTATGAAGGTGAGGGAAGAGAATAGTTTAATTGAAGCTGAGATTGACTGAGGGGAACATTCTGCTCTACTTCAGGATAATATTAAATGTCCTGTACCGGGAAGAAACTCCACTCCTACAGCTTCTGTAACCACTTCACCTTCCTACAGCTCCTTCGAAAATGTCCTTCCTGGCCCTTTCTACTGCGCTCTGTTCATGAAGTGGTCTTACCTTGATATTTAGAGACTTTTAGCTTTGAGAATTTTCTCTGGCTTTTTCCAGAGATGTTTAATAATGGCCTTTGTATGTTTACTATCCAATCAGGGGCTAGTAATAGAAATTCTTAGACCATTACTAACTCATATCTTCTGTTTTTGTCCGGTAAAATGCATTAAAACCCATAGTATGTAATTTTCCCTAAGTCATGAGCCCTGCACATGTTCTGTACAGGTCTGTTTCCCTCATATCCATGAAATGTTTGCTACAGAAAAACTTTTTGTCAGGTTTTCAAAAACTTCATTCATTGTTTATTTAATACACCATCATTTTTTGCTAGATAATAAAGATGTAGAATCATGAACATACTTTATTTTATAATCTTAATCTTGGATTCCCTAGGTATTCTGTAGAACTAGCACCTCAGCTCATAAACACAAGCCCAGAATGTATTTTTGTGTAGGAAGTACATTATTAATTTAAAAACATGGACTGAGAATGGACTTTTAAATAAAACTATGTTCAGGTATGTAATATATAACAGTGTATTTTGGTTTGATATCATATTTTTTATTTCTACAGTACTCTTTTGTACAATACTAGTTTTCAGTACCAGGAAAGAAATTATGGAGGAAATTATCTCTACAAATTTTAAAGGATAAAATATTAGCACTTACATGAAAAAAAGTTACATATCTTCCAGGTGTTTTTAAATTTTATATTTATACTACTATGATTGGTTAATAAAATCAGGTACAAGACAACTAAAATTAAGTCCTTCTTTTTATATGTTACAAGCATATTTCCCTAAGACTTAAATATTTAAATTTTCTCATAACACTTTATTTACATGAATCCACTAAGATTTCTCCTATGCCAATTACTTTTAGATATTGTAACATCATATTTTTTTCTGGATTTACGTCTGACCAGATTTGTTGAGGAGATGTGCTAGTATATGAACTCAGAGTTTTCAAATACCTCATTAGGAATGAAATTGAGGCTTTAAAAAAAAAAACTCTCCTCCTTTTTTTTTTTTTAACCACTTAGTGCATCAGCAAATAGAGGGAATGGCTTAGTGCAAGAGTCTTTCATCTAACACTATTAAAAGGATCTCTATCAATATTTGTTGAAATTAGTGTATAGTAGATTATAATTGTCTTATGCATTATAAAAAGATAATATTTAGTTTAGAAATTGGTCTTCTTTGCAAAGTAATGCTTTAATGGGATGTGAGGAAAGAGGGAAAACAGTGTCAGTGCATATCAGTTTTTCCAGTTTTCTTGCATTATCCCAAAGAATTTATAATCCTTAAAGCACAGACTGAAATTTCCAGCAAAATGCAGCCAAGTTACAGCAATGGGTGGGACTATGCTTATCATGTGCTATAAAAACATATATACCATATTTTAGAGAAAAGTTGCCTCTTATTTTCTGGCATAGAGTCATTTAGTGTTTAAATCAACCTTAATTGCTTGCAAGCTAAATTAGTAATTAATGATTTGACTGAGCAATAAGAAATTCACATTTACCAGTGTGAAAATACTGTACCACAACATCATCTTGAGTCATGTTTGGTGTTAAGAAATACCGGTGAGGGTGATTTAACCAAGATAATTTATCAAAGCAATCACAACACCAGTTTCCAAATGTTAGCACCTAAGTTTTCAGTGTTTATTTTTCTTATTCCTCTGACCTGTGCTGGCTCTAAAGTTATTAATTTACCATGTGAATTTTGCGATTTCTTAATTAGCCACCAGCAAGGAGGTATGTTTATGTTATAATTACTAAATCACTCGCTTGAAGATTGGCAGAGACTGAACACTAAGCAAATGCTCCATGTCAGCAGGCCTTCTGGCGCGTGCTGACTCCTGCTGTGATTTTGGTTAACGTAAGCCCCTTTAAGGTTGGACAGCGATCTATACGAGTTACCCTAAAACATTTGAAAAACTTCTCGGTTACTGAGATACCCGAAATGAGGAGTTTGGTGTATGTGTTCTCTTTCCAATGCGTTTCATCCCAAGACTTTTCCCACAAAATATTTGATCACAACTCCAAGGAAAACTCAGGAGTAAAACGAAACCTCTACTTCAAAACTGACCTGGCCCTGCTGAACAGACTAAGGCTTGGGGCGCGCTCAGCGAGCGAGCTGTCACCTGACCAAGTAGACTGTGACATTTTAAAATGATTGTGGCTGTGGACCTTCCTGAAGGCAGTTGGTACTCGCTCTGTTAAATTGCACGCATTTTTCAGTTCAACGTTTTCCTGGCTGCATCAAAGGTGTAGAGCAACTGTGTTAACCTTGGTGTGCTTTGGCAATAGGAGATCAAGTAAAAGTCAATAAATGTCTCCCACAGCCCTAATAAACTCCAAGGGCATGAACAGAGGTGTTTCTGAGCTGTGGGGGACAATTTGGTCAAGAAGAAGTTTCCCTTCAAATAGCTTATTGCCATTTTAGTGTGAGCAGAACATATTTTAAGTCACTTCTTTGACAGAACATATTGGTCTGCGTTGCGTAGGCTTCTGTGTTTTTTAGGAGACAGATGGCAATTACCCGTTTTTGTACACTGTTGTCTTTTAGCTTTAAGCATTACGTTTACTGGTGAACTGGCCTTCACTCTAATTTCTTTCCACTATGAGAAATTCCACCTTATAAAAGCTCTTTATAAAGAAATATCAAGGTGGGTCTCTGTAAAATATGAACAGTAAAAAAGGTTCTAAAAAGCAAAAGAGTTTAAAATATTTTTTTTAATTGATCCTTGCCATTTCTCGGTTGTTTGGATTTTTTAGAAGGAGAATGCACGTGTATCATTTCTAGATAAAACCATCTTATTTTTTAAGCTTTGCGCAGTAAAAAGTAATTTTAAAGTGTTGTTGAGGTCTGTATATCTAATCACATTCCTCTCCCAGAAAGTATTTTCCTAAAGAAATTATAAAGAATATAACTTACTAAAATCTTTAATATTTTAAAGCAAATATCAGGCAATAATTTCAATATAGAAATAGGTTAAATCTGTGATCTGTTAAGTGTATATCAAGCTGACATTTAAAAACAATAAAAATGTGAGGAATTAAAAAATCTATTAATCTCTTTCAAACTGCTCTAAAACAAGGGAAAACAATATTAATTTGTTTAAATTTCATATATACGTATATATTTATTTTGAATTATAGTATATAAAATGTAAGTAAAACAATACAGAAGTTATTCAATCTTTTGAAATATATTTGAAGTGCTTTTTCCATCTGTTCAGTGATTCTAGAATATATTTCAATTGCTTGCAGAATTTCTGTGAGTTGCTGATCCTGATACAATCTAATACTTTCCCTTTATCTTCTTTGCTAATACAGCCTGTCTGACCATGTTATGAAATCACCATAGCTTTAGGTTCTTTCTCTCTTTTTCTTTCTTTCTTTCTTTCTTTCTTTCTTTCTTTCTTTCTTTCTTTCTTTCTTTCTTTCTTTCTTTCTTTCTTTCTTTCTTTCTTTCTTTCTTTCTTTTGTATCTTTATTGGTAGATTGTAAATACACATCATAATCACACTCAGTATTAGGAATTTGTACCAGTATATGACACAATTTAATTCTCATTTTTACCATTCCCCTGCTCACCCCACAATTCCCCACCTCTTAAATACATAAGCTTTATTTCCCTTTTTTAAATTACCATCACATTTTTCTTTACCCCTCATTACTCCTCCACCCCATTTCCCTTTGAATATTTTCTATTTCACAATATCATCATACATTCTAGAACTTATTAACATCTTCAGTTTCTCACACCAGAGAACAGATACAATATTTACACATCTGTAACCTATTTATTTCATTTATGAGTATGTCCTGAAGGTACATCCATTTGAGTATATATGACTCAAACTTATCATTCTTTAAGGCAAAGTAATACATCATTTCAAAGGCAAAACCACAATAAGGGTTTCCTATGTTGTCCAGGCCAGGCTGGCCTTGAACAGTGATCCTCCTGCCTCAGCTTCCTAAGTGCTGGGATTACAGGCATTTATTGCCATGCCCAGCTCTCACCATTGCTTTAGAAAGGCTGAAAAAGTCCCTTCTAAGCCAAATTAAAACTAGCTAGCCTGGATTTCAGACAATCTTTACTTTAGAGCTTCCAGCTTCTGTTAATGCCCTGATGTGTTTCTTGAGCAGGTTAGCAATTTCTCCCTTGAACTTGCTCAGGACTGAATGTTATACCTCCTGTCACCTCATCCATAACCACAGCCTTCCCATCCTGTCCCAATCTCATCTCCCTCTGTTCATTATCTTCTGATTGTTGTGGCCTACTTGAAACCCTTTCTCCAGGCCACACATAACCTCCAAGTCTTCCTGCTCTGTACCCTTCTATGTCTCTGCACCCTTTGGGACTCCTGACTGCCCTCTCCAGATGCTCTCCCCTCCTTCGGCCTTGGCCACAGCACTCCTGGGTGTTTTCTGTCTTCCCCACAGAAAGCTCCTCCACTGCGTGGTTCCTACTCTCCCTCTTTTGCTGACGCCACACTTTTTATCCGTGCGGAGTAGAGCTTTCTCGTGCTTTGGGTCTTTAATCCCAGTGCTTTGTTTCTGGGCCTTACTCTTGGCTGCCCTCAGACACGTTGGGCTTCGCCTGTGCTCATGCTCTATTGCCTCCTTGCTCCCGTTTTGCTTTGGGCCTGGCCGTCCTCACAGCCCCACTACACCTGAAGGGAGGAAGACTCTTAACTCTGTTTTCCACAAAAGTGCTTCTCAGAATCAATCATCATGTCTTGTTTAAACTGATTTTATCGGTACATTTTATATACACATTACAGTCACAGTCAACACTGGAAATTTGTACCAGTTCATGACACATTTTCATTTTCATTGTTTCCCATTCCCCCACCCTCCCTATAACCCCTCATATATATAAGCTTTGTTTCCTTTCTCTACCATCAATTTTCCTTTTCCTTCTTTACTTACCCCTACCCTCCTTTACCGTTCCAACATTTTCTATTTCACATTGCCCATGATATTTACATCATGTCTTGAAACTCTCCTGTCACATGTTTTTAAAATTTGCATCCCTTTTTTTCTTCTTTAAAATTGGGTTTATTGGTATGTTATATACACGCTATGATCACAATCAACATTGAGAAGGTCTACCAGTATGTGACATGAGTTAATTTTCATTTTTTTCCCATTCTTCTGCCTCCTCACAACCCCTACCCCTATATACATAAGCCTTGTTTCCTTTTTTTTACCATCAATATTTTCCTTTCCCTTCTTTACTTATGCCTACCCCTTTTTTCCCCTCAAATATTTTCTTACTATTTCACAAAACCTATCATACAGTTTAGAACTCATTTACACCTTTAGTTCCTCATACCAGAGAAAAGATATGGTATTTCATTATACTTATCCCCCTTTGGTTATTTACAGCTATTGAACAACTACTGAAGAGCTGATCTTTCTACCCTCAATGTTTCTTGTGCTTCCACTCAAATTGCATAATAACTCCATAACTTTAATCTTCCTGAAGGAACCAATGCTGTCACTTTCTTGATCCATTACCTTGAGTACTCTCTGTCTTCAAGAAAATGAACATTCCCCTTTCTCTCTGGTGGTTAATGCAATATACAGGCTATCTTGACACATCTAACTAGGAGTTTTCTTGTAATACCCTTTCCAAACTTCACGCTTTATCTCTCACTTTTATGCTCAGGGCCTATTTTAAATATTTCATCCACAGTAGATTGTTAGAGAGTAGCATGTACCTAACTAGTTTACTGAGAAATCACAAAGCATTGTGAAATAAATGTGAAGGGGTTTTATATTTTAAAATTCTCTCTATGAAACTATCCTCTTGTATGGTCCTCATCTCCTTCAATGACACGGGGCAGCTTCGGAGTCTTTATAATTTAATCCTAATGCAGAGTTCTTTCATCCTGGAGCACAGGGGAGCCTCAGCTGTGCTGACTTGGAGCAGGAGACCGTGATTGGTTTGAAATTTGCTTTCCATGCATCGTCTGTCTCCACCTCTTCTCCGGCTCCTCCAATGGGACACAGAGAAAGAGAGGAAGGTATCCCTCTACTTTCACTGTACAAGATTCTGACTTTTTCCTGTTTAGCTCATTTTCTGCAAGATACCTTCATTCTGCTCCCATCAAAAACGATTTCAGAGTAGCTTCTTATATCCTCACAGTTCCCTAGAAAGAGGTCAGACTGTCTAGCAGGATTCCTGCTGTTGAAATCATGATGACATTTTCTGTGGAAGAGTTCCCTTTCCAAAACTCTGTCGACCCCACCATGATCTGCTCTCCTTGTGTAGATCTCGGCTTCCTAGATGGTGGTGGAAACCAGGATTTCAAGGTGAGGTGGCACTGTCTGTTCTTGGCTGAGCAGTCTTCCTGGCAACCTGGGTAACAGCGGGAGATGGGCAGGTGGGCCAGATTATTCCCCAGATGCCTAATTAAGGAGGGGGAAAAAAGTCTATATCCCTTTCTTTGTGGCCAGATGGATATTAGCAAGCTCATTGCCCCCTCTCCAAAATTATAAGATTTTGAGCTGTTTTCTGTAGCCCTCTAGTAAACAGCCTTTCTGTAGGTCACTGCGCTTAACAAGGGGGGACTCTTCTTTCCTAACTCTGCCCTATCTGCTTCGGAAGCTGCCAGCCCTGGGTAGGTATTGAGAGCATGAATGAGGACTGGTTATAACTGATGCCTACTGTATAAGTGTAAAATTCATATCCAATTTCAATAAATTGGGATAAAAAGATAAAAATTAAATTACCATCTTCATAGTTATTACACGCTGCAAATATTTTGAACACATTGGTTTAGCTAAGTGATTGAACTCCGTCCAATTTTTTTTTATTCTTGGGGCTGCACAAGGATTTTAAATCATATTTATGGACTGTGGTGTGTTTTAGAACATGCCTGTAAAAGTAGTGCTTTGGCATTTAAAAGAACAGCAGGGGTGTGAGGCCACTGCAACCTTTTTCACTCTTCCTGCCTGAAGCAGGCATGAAAACCTGGCAGCATTTTGTACCTTCCCTTGAAGAAGATCTTAAAGCTCTCATGAGAAAGGCGCCCTCCATATACCCCGTGGAAGAGAGCATTCCTATCTCAGGAGGTGGACTGTCACAGAGGGGAACAAATGAGTCTTACCAAATATCCCCTCATTTATTAATGCTAGAGCCCAGTCTTCTTTCAAACACTCCTCACCATGACTCTTTACTCTTCATCAAACCTGGCATAAAAATACATGTATAACTAACCGTTTCTTCAGGCCTTCTTTATCAGATGAAGGCTCTTGTATTGTGTAATATTTATGTTAAATACATAAGTATGTTTCTAGCTAGCTTTCTTTTGGTGTAAGAGTCTTGGTTATGAATTCAGGATATAGAGAAAAAGAGCTATTTCTACAAGCTCCTGTGGACTTGGAAAATTGATGTCAGATTCTACAGGGAGCTACTTGTCCATAAATCCTGATAATGTACAGGGTGGGTGTTTATCATCTTTAGTTTTCAGCTTTTGGGTTCACAAAAATGAGAAAGAACCAACATAACACAGAAATTTATTCCTCTTCTTAAAGATATCTTTAAAATTTCCCTTGAGTAATACTAATACAATTGAGTCCTGTCAACATGGGGCAAGGACTGATCTAGCTTGTTCATACCATCTATTTTTATAGAGTTGTGAAAATAATTCGAATCAAAATGGACCTCCTTTTTCAAGCCCTAGCCAAAATGAATACCCAAAATAAATTGAAAAATGGGAGATAATGAAGGAAGGCATCTCATACACATGTTCCTGATAACAAAATCTATAACAAAAAGACAGCACTAAAACCACAACCTTATACAAAATCTGTTGCAAATTTACACTCCTGCGCATGCACACACACACACACACACACATACACAGCTTCTGCAAGATTTTTCCCACGATCTGCTTAATCTTGGATTCATAGCTTTTTTGTTAATAAACCTCATAGAAAAGCGTTGTCGCTTCCAAATATTGAATGAATGTCTCTATGGCAATGCTCTGCTATTCCCAAGTAAATCTCATCATTCTTTAGAAAATATCTGATAGAATGTTAGTAAGATAGTCATAAATTTTACCATAATAAAAATTGAAACAGACAACAAAATGTATATTATAATTAAAGTCAAAAGTGATGACTTCAGAAATCAATATACTATTAGGTATTCTTGTGGTAGTTTGCTGAAATGTCATGAGATGTTCTCCTTGTGATTATTAGCATTAGGAACATATTGAAATTATTTATCTAAGCTAATCTCAAAATATATATTATACTGCAATTAAGTCTGACTTCAGGTTGAACATTACTACAGTGGAAAACATTGTTTAAATTTGTGTGGGTGAATGAGGTGGTAGGTTGTAATACTAAGCAGAATAAATACTTCAAAGTTAAAATGAAAACATTCTAAACATTTATAAACAGAAGTCATTATTAACTGAAGAACAATGATAATGAATTTATATGTTTAGAAAGCTCTATAGAGCTATAGAAACAGCAAACTCTACCAAGGTAGCCTCTCTTCCCTTACGGTAGTCACTGTGAGATATTTAAACACACACTTGAAGTTTTCCTTTTCCTTCTACAAAGATGTCATATCTTCTTGGTGAAAGAAATAGCTAAAAATATTCCTCTTCCTCATCTAATTGAGATATATAAGTGTGCTGTAATTGGTATTCTGATTGCACTTAGGTTCCTCATCATACCCATTTTTGTTTCAATACTGTCATTATCATAGTTTTACATTATCATACTTAAAGCCCTTGAGATATACGCAGGGAAAGTTATAAAGGATGAAAGTTACAATTACGAGTCTTGGAAAAATACGCATAAAGGCTTTTGAGAAGGGCATTTAATCATGAAACAGGAAAAAATATAAACAACTAATAATAATAAAGGCCAAACTAATAGTGGAATAGAAGGGTGACATTCCAAACCTAAAATTTAAAAATTTGACATTTTCTTATTATTGATCCAATGTATGTAATTTATTTGACATTAGTCAAAAGCTGTATGGTATTTAAGTTTTAATTAGATTTCAGATTAGAAACATAAAGAATATTAAAGGGTTCCATTTCAGTTGCATTTTCCTTTTTTCATTTCTGAAAAAATTTATACTATGGGATTCTTTGAAGGAATAAAGCACACAATCCAGGCATTTCTTCCTTCTTTGTAGTTGCTATTTTGAGCTTCTAATTTTTGACCACAACACATTGCTTAGTATTGTCAGCTTCACTTAAAATTCATGCTTCAAGGAGAGCTACAATTACTTAAAATGTATACAATTTAAGGAACAAAACATCTTATTTACAATATATGCATGCATATAAAATATGCATAACTTAAATTCATTTATCTACAGATACATAAGAACATTCCTTAAAACAAAAACTAGATTATTTTTGTTAATTCTGAAAAGCAACCTAATACCATCAAACCTAAGCACACAAATTTTTAAAACTTACCATCTGTTCAACATTTTACCTATCCTTTCTTCTACTTTACACCAGTTGTTGGAAAATTCAATAAATTCTTGAGTAATCTGTCCCCCTATTTCATTAATTACTATCATAGGTTAATGCAATGGGCCATTCCTCAGGGATGGTTGGAACCAGAGGAATGAAACTTTCTATTGAGTAAAATATTTAGTCTTCATAGCATGACAGGTATGAACTTCAATGGCATGAATTTGATTTACCTTATTAGCCTAATCTTGCAACATTCAATTGTCTCAAGTTAAAATACTCAGTTATGCCTGCATGCTTTTTTTGGCAGGAGGTTGGGAACCTTCTGGAAATTGAACCCAAATACTGCTACGTGCTCAGCACAAGTTCTGTCACTGCGTTACAAGTCCAACCTCATAGACTTCCATACTTTTATTGGTTCTGTTCTACTGGCTAGCATGCTTTATTCTTCTAGCTTTTCCATGTTACAATTGTGTTTTTTTTTTCAGAAACTGAATAATGAATGAGGCAATAGGTTATAATACAAAGCAGAATAAAGCAGTTTGTCCTTTATTATTATTAGCTGTGAGAAACTGTCTTCTGATCCTTTGATAGAAATCCTCCTCTCACTCTCATATTATATTTGAACTTTTATGTGATTACATTAGATTGTGGTTATTAGTTTGTAAGTCATGTGACCCAGAATTGTACATCTCCTATAGTAATAATTCCCCTTTTTGGATTTTAGGCAAGTAATTGTATAAATAATAAAAGACTGTATATCTTTCATGTTGTCTGATATGCCTATGCTTATACAGGATCACATTCTGAGTCTGCTTCAAGAAATTTATTCCAAAAAATTTGTTTTGGTGTCATAATATAAGCCTTATTGTCCCATAATATCATACTTTCTCAATATAACTGACCAAATCATGTGAGGGGAGTTGTGTATGTTCTTTTTTGTGGCCTTGGATTTGACATTTTTATCACCATGCTTGTAACTTTCAAATGGACTGAGAAATAATAGTTTGAAGACATTTAAATAGCTACTTCACATAATAGTCAGGGGCAGTTACCCCTGGCCCTCCATCAAAAGGAACTAAGCACCATGGGAGATGAAGGCTAGAATAAAGATTTTATTTTTGGCTGGTTTTATTTCAAACTAAGGTAGGCTAGAGATAGGGCCAGAGATTCAGCTAAGTAGTCCCAGCACCTGCCTAGCAGGTGCAAGGTCCCTGGTTCGATTCCCACTAACACATACAACAGTACTGGGTGTGGTGACTCATGCTCACCTGCAATTAGTACCTCATGCCACACAGTGCCTGAGTGGTGGCTCACGCCTGTCATCCCAGCACTTGGGAGACAGAGGCAGGCGGATTGCTGAGTTCCAGTTTTGTCTGTGGTACATAGTGAGCTCAGGGCCAGCCTGAACTGCAAAGCGAGACCCTGTCTCAAAAAAAAAAAATGATAGCTAGAAATAGGCGAGGACTGATACTGTGGGTGTCAAAAAGCCCAGCAACATGGAGCCAGGCATCTCTTTGGTTCTCTGAGAACTTCCTTCCATTGTAGTTCAAAGGGCTACTTTATCTTTCACTTCAGTATTCGTGGCAAGAAGAGGGGGAAAAGTGGCTTAGGCACATGTATCATTTCATAGGTAAGCGAATATCTTTCCAGAAATCCATTAGCTGTGTTGTCAACCACCCTATAGGTATAAGAGAGGCTAAGAGGGCAGTAAGAATTTTCAGGTACTTTAGTAAAGGAAGTTAAAGAAGAGGACTGGACTTGCTAGCAAGGTGGACCAATACTGCCTTCACATGTATAATTTTCTCTTTCAAAATGGGTGGTTTATATCTCAAGAAATTTTTATTGATAGTGACTATAAATTGATGCTCAGTTCTGCTTTTAGCCGTGACTTGTTTTTACAACTTCATTTTAACTACTTGACTTTTTCATGTTTTATCTCTTCCTCCCACCATTCTAGAATGAAACTAAAATGAAATTAATCTTTTAAGAAAGAGTGGGGGAAAGTCAAAAGGCTGATAGGGACAAAAATACCATCATCTGTTCTCACTCACTCTTCTTCCACATTAAAGAAGATCTGAAAAACACCCACACATCCTCTGGCATTTAAGAACAGATAGAATGGATCCTAGTCCATGTGGCTTTCTCTGGGCCCCATTAGAAATGAACACTTTTTCCTCAAAAGTGGAAAACTTTTTTTTGTCCTTTTGTTCTGTCATTTGTGTCTTCCAAAGGAGCATCTTATCAATGGGGAAGTTGGAATGCTTTTTCATTTTGGTTTTCTGAGTCTCGATTGGTCTTACAGGCACTGTGTGAGCCTCTTATGTGAACCACATCAGGCTTCCTAGCCATGTTAAATCTGCACAGGGAAAGTTCTTTTGCCAACTCTAGAAACTTCTTTGTTTTCTGTTTCTCATAGACAGGAAGGTTTTAGATCCAGTCTTGTAAGAACAAGGATGACTGGCTGGACTGTACTTTCTGTGGTAGAGGAAGATAGGGTATCTCTGCTGAGATGAAGAGGCAAATTGTCTACTGCAACTCCGTGGAATTCAATCTATAGACATTTCCAAGGGAATCCTCCTGCAAGTAGGTGCTCAGGCTTATGGTTGCTGAGATTACTCAGATCTACTTAACAATCTTGATCTCTACTGTACGTGAGACTTCAGGATACAAGAGAAAAATGCAGGCCAGAGAAAACATCTACCATTACTTCTTCAGAAATGTCCAGGTGTTTGCTGATTGTAAAGTAAATGTTTGAAGCTCATTCCTCCACTTCTTAGTACAGTCTTTCAGTGCTGTTAAGGCCAGTTGGTCATTCACTATAGACTCATTTCCGTAGTAGGAGGATATTTCAGTCAGGAGGGCTGACTCGGAGAGCTGGGCCTCTGCCTGCTCTATTGCCATCATTTTCAGACGTCTGTCACTTTCTACAGCTCTGGCTGCCTCACTGCTGTAACCGTGGGTTTCCTGGCTACACCTTTTGATCTTGAAACAAAAATTTAGGCCACAAACTCATGCTTACACATTCTTTTTGACGGGCACTCAAGAGGAAGTGAGATTGCTGAGAGTCCAGCATTCTAAAGCATTATTTCAAAAAGAAAAGGCCTTTAAAATAAAAACGTGTATATGCAGTCACAAAATACTTTTTGAGCGAATGAAGATTCAGAAAGTACAACCTCCGACTGAATTCCCCGGAAGGGTATTTAAATCCTACCTCTGCACATGACTTACATCATGCCTCTTTGATTTCGGTTCTCATTTTGGAACACATTGAGATTGGGAGTTATGGATTCATTATTGATGGATGTTCCCAAAGGTACAACTGTTAAAATAGGCAGTCAGGTTTTTTTTGTAAATGAATAAATGGTTTTGAGTGAATAAATGAGGGTGTACTTAAAGTGTGTATTTATAATCTTATATATTATGATACACGATTTATTATATAATATTATTGAACACTGACATCCCTTAAATTACATCAGAAGTTATTCATCCTTAAAGGGAAGTAGAGGGCTGCAGGCTTTCCATTATGATTTAGGATTTTTATTTCTATTAGTGGGGAAACAAGTTATTTATATCAACTCCTCTATTAAAATCAAAGTCCTAAATAGTAAAATATAATCACCGATGTTGCTAAAAGGTAGTAAGAAGCTCAGTAAAACCTTGTCAGGAATTCCTAACCATAAGAAGGAGAGAAGGGGATAATATTAAGAACACAAAAGGGGAAGTAATAAATATATATGCAGAGTAGATATAAAAAATTAGAATTATCAATTGATACCTGTACATTTGAGGCCAGCCACTGAGCTAAATCCCCAGCCAGTACATTTGAAAACTGAAGCAAAAGAAAAAAATTGTAGAAAGGCATCAATTAACAAAATTAGAACTTGATTAGATCAATCATTATGAAAAAGTGAAAGTGATCTTTGAACACTTATCATTACTCCCTCTTTCTCCTGAAAACTCAAATGCAACAGCTTTTTAGTTTCTTGATCTTTCTTTTTGTGTTTTGTTTTCCCCTGAAAATTTCACCCATATGACTTTTCTATGACAGCTCTCACAGTTCAAGTGTAAGCTCCCATATCACTTAGCTAAAGAAAACTTACCTGATTGTGTTTTCTAATGTTATACTCTCTCTGTTAGATTATTCTTCCCGGCA
The DNA here is from genome assembly GCA_004025085.1 of Thryonomys swinderianus. Lineage (NCBI taxonomy): Eukaryota > Metazoa > Chordata > Mammalia > Rodentia > Thryonomyidae > Thryonomys > Thryonomys swinderianus. The sequence continues at coordinate 34,473 of PVIC010005162.1, forward strand.
TTGAGATTTTATTTCCTTTATAGATTTTGGCATTATCTGAATTTAGAGTTAATTCCTAAATTTATTTACTTATGTATCACACCTTCTCTGCCTCCAATAACGTTACCAGGCAAGTACTGCACCGGTCTTTTCCATCATTTCATTAGGACGTTAATTCCTAGAATAAACTTTAGTGCATTACAATTATCTAACGAATAGTTATTTCTGGATGAATTTCTGTAAGATAGGAAATACAATGAGGAAATTATGAATAACCCATCGAATATTGGACAAAATAAAATAAAGTAAAATAGATGCCAGAATCATGGCAAATGATAGTATGTGAAATTAACTACATTAACTGGATTATACAATAAACAAGGAAATAAAAACAGAAACAAGGAGACACCATTGTATAGTTGATAATTTACTGTTTGCAGTAGACTTTTCTCATATTTCATGGTTTGGAGTTTTAGATGGTCCCTTCTTTTGCTGAACTTGAATAAACATTTTTGATTTTTACTTGTCCTTGCAGGCTGAAGGTTTCTAAGAGACTTAGAGAAAGCACCAAACTTCACCATTTTAAAATGGAAACTGCGAACTTTATTCTCAGTCTTTCGAAGCTGTTAATTAAACATTAATTAAGAATTTAAGTTAAATGTGATTATATTGTACGTACAAAATGCACCAATAAAATCAATTAAGAGTTTAATTATTCAAGAAAAACAAAAAACAAAAAACTTTATTTGTAGTCCAGAAGTTTATGTAGAGAATTGGTTAAACATTTGAAAGTCATAATTTAAGAAAAGGCTAGATCAGAAATGAAAAAGTTAATTGCCATATTTATGTAGCAATTCTGATAAATATTATTTCTGTAGAATTTTCAAGAGTTTTAGATGATACAAAGATATAATCTAAAGTAATACATTTCAGCTGAAATTATGTTAGTACAACATGCAAAACTATTTTAGTGCAAGTGTGAAGTTTATCTTTAGGATTTAACGACTCTAGCTACGTTTTAACAGAACTTTTTTTAAAAAATTGAATTCTTTGGTACAATTTATATACATCTCGCAATTGCACATAACATTGGGGAATTTGTACCAATATATGACACAGTCAATTCTCATTTCGTTTTTGTATTTATTTGATAGCATTATTACCTGTAGTATCAAAAAATACCCCAAATCTCCATTATAGGTATGTTACAGTATCTATAGATAGCTGACTTTCCTTTCATCTGGGGTAAGTGATAAAAGAAGTTCATGGTTTAAGTTATTTATATATTCTAGATAGTAGCCCTTTGTCTGACAAACAGCTAGTAAAGATTTTTTTCCCATGTTGTTGGTTGTCTTTTAGCGATGCCAGTGGTTTCTTTTGCTGTGCAGAGCTATTTAATGGAATATCCCATTTGTTGATTCTTTCTGCTAGTTCTCGTGCTATAGAGGTTTTGTTAATAAAGTCTCTGCCTAAGCCAGTGTGTCCAAGAGTTCTACCTAACTTGTTTTACAGCAGGTTTGTTGTTTCTACTTTAATGTTTAAGCCTCAAATCCACTGTGATTTTAGTCCAGTATACAGTAAAAGAGATAGATTTAGATTCAGTTTTTGGCACTTTAAAGCTCAGTTTTTCCTGCACCATTTGTTAAAGAGGCTGTCTTTCCTTCATTGAGGATGTTTGGCTCCTTTGTCAAAGATGAGGTGGCTTAGTGTATCAGTTCCCCCAAGTTTAAAGACCCAGTTCAAAAATGGGCATCTGAAATGAACAGACACTTCTCAGAGGAAGAAGTAAAAGCAGCCAAGAACCATATGAAGAAATGTTCAACATCACTAGTCATTTGAGAGATGCAGATGAAAACAACACTGAGATTTCATCTCACTCCATAAAGAATGGCTACTATTGCAAAATCAACCAGCAATAAATGCTGGGGAGGCTGAGGGGAGAAAGGAACCCTTCTCCACTGTTGGTGGGATTGCAGACTTGTGCAACCATTGTGGAGATCAGTGTGGAGATTCCTCAGAAAACTAGGATTAGAGGTCCCATTTGACCCTACCATTCCCCTGCTAGGAATATACTCAAGGAATTAAAAGAATCATACTGTAAAGACGTATGTCCATAGCAGCTCAGTTTGTGATAGCCCAATGTTGGAAACAACTCAGATGCCCATCAACTGGAGGCTGGATAAAGAAGATTTTTTAAAAAAATAAAATGGAATATTACTCTGCCATAAAAATGACAAGTTTCATTCATTTACATACAAATGTATACACCTTGAGACACACTAATAAATGAAATAAATAGATCACTGATATGTAAATACTGTATCTTTTCTCTGGTATGAGAACCTGTAGATGTAAAGGAGTTCTAGAATCTATGGTAGATTTTGTAAAATAGAAAATATTCAAAGGGAATATGGTGGGGGAATGTAATGAGTGGACATAATAAATATGATTTGGAAAGAAAAAGAACATGTAGGGGGTGGAGGGTTGTTGGGTGGGTAGGGATATGGGTAAAAATGAGAATTAACTTGTGTCATATGATGGTACAAATTCCCCAATGTTGTGTGTGATTGTGAGCTGTGTATAAAATGTGCCAATAAATAATTCAATTAAAAAATAAAAAGAAGCTCATGGTGACGAAGAGGTTAAGCATCAGGCTGAGATTGCATTTTCCTCCAAATAAGCCATGAAGTTCCAATGAATAATTAATTAAGCAGTTGTCTTAGATTAGAATAGTTAAATGTCTGTGATTAAAATATTCCAGGAGCCAGGTGGATGTGGTGGCCCATGATATTAATCTTAGCAGTTGAAGTACTAGTTTTACAAATCTCTAAAAATTAATTGACTCAAGGCTGTACATTTTATACTGTACAGTATTATATCACAATACCAGTAAATAAAACATTTTGATCAAGTCAGGGTGGTTATTCTATTTATCATCTTCAACATGTAGTGTTTCTTTGGGATGGGACCATTCAAAATTTGCTCTGATCCCTATTCTGAAACATATAGCTAATTGTTGTCAACCCTGCCTACCCTGCTGCTCTGTGGAGTGTTTTCAGTTAGTCCTTTCGCACAAGAGTACACTGCGCTATGGCCATCCTCTCCCCACCCCTCCTTCCCTCACCTTTAACAGCATAGTCGATTCTTTTTCTATAACACCATTTGTTTAGCTTCCATTTATAAATGAGGACATGCAGTGTTTGTCTTTGGGGGGCTTGCTTTATTTTACTTAACATAATGTCCTCCATGTTTATTTGTGAGTTTTTTAATATGCGAGTTATTTTTATTTTTTATTTTCATTTTATTTTTTATTTGTGAGTTTTTTATATGTGTTAAAAACCACATGTAATAAGAGCTACATCTTTTTTTTTGCTTTTGAGACAGGGTCTTGCTTTGTAGTTCAGGCTGGCCCTGAGCTCACTATAGAGCCCAGGCAAGCCACCGCGAACTCTGCAATCCTCCTGTCTCTGCCTCCCGAGTGCTGGGATTACAGGCATGAGCCACCACGTCTGGCATTGTGGTATGCGGTGTTGATTGTTGGTGGGCATGTCTCCACGCCCAGCATTATATGTGGTTACCGGGGATCGAACTCAGGACCTTGCGCTTGTGAGGCAGGCGCCGGAACCACTGAGCTAACCCTCCGGCCCAAGAGCTACATCTTAATTGTGGAGTACATTATTGCTAACCATATGCATGTGGTTGTACACTAGATCTCTAGAATTTTTTGTCTTGCAAGACCAAAACTCTGTCCCCATTGAGGAGTAATTCCCTCTCCTCCCAGACCCTGCTAGCCCCCAATCTCCTTTCTGCCTCTGAAAATCAGATACTTGTATAAGTGGACTGTAAATAGGAAACGCCTGATCTTCCGGGGCTGAATTATTTTGTTGAGCACAATGTCTTCAAGGTTAATTTGTGTTAGAGAACAGGGTGACATTTTTCTTTGTCTAACAGCCTTTTTGTAAGTGAATGAATAGCGGTCTGTGTACACATATACTCCATTTTCTTTATCCTTTCATTCATTCATTAAAGGACATTTCCTGTGTTTAAACTTCTTGTGAATAACACTTCAATGAACACAGGGGTGTATATATCCAATTGAGATTCTCTATCAGTTCTTTTAGTTAAATATCCAAAGCTGTGTGGCTGAACCATATGGTTATTCTTTTTTAAAGTTTTGAGAAACCTGTATACTGTTTTCTGACATTCCCTGCAATGGTGCACAAGAGTTCCAGTCACTCCACACCCTCATCCAATCTTTATTTTCTGTTTCATATATTTAAAAAATGGCCATCCTAACAGGTGAGAGTTGGTATCTCAAACTGATTTACATTTTCCTAATACTTAATAGAATTAAAGAACTCTTCTTTCTTGTTGGTCATTTGTATATTTTCTTTGGAGAAATGTCCAAAGTTTTAAGTTGTTATATATATAAAAATTTTTTAATCCATTTTGCTTGTTGATCTATTATTAGATAAATTATTTTTAAATATTTTCTTCCATTCCATTGATGGTTTTCTCCACCTGTTGACTGTTTCCTCTGCCATGTAGATTTTTAGTTTGGTGCAGCCTTACATATTTATATTTGTGGATTTTTTTCCTTGTGTTTTTGGTGTTATATTCCATGAATCATTGTCAATATCAATGTTATGAAGCTTTCACTTTGTCATTTCCAAGAATTTTATATTATCAGGTTTCACATTGTAATCTTCCATTTTGTGTTAATTTTTCGATATAGTGGAGGATGTGTTCTGATTCTTTCTTTTGTAAGAGAACAACAATTTTCCTAGCACCATTTGTTTAAAGGACCATTTTTTCTCTTATTATAAAGTCTTGGAACCCTTATTAAAGATTGTTTAATAGAATGTGTCTGGGATTATTGATGTGTTTCTTAGATCTGTATGTCTGTCTTTTGTTAGTATTCTAGGGCTCTGCTGTAGCTGTGTAACATTTCAAAGTCAAAAAGTGTGAAATCTCGCCAGGCGTGGTGGCTCACGCCTGTCATCCCAGCACTCGGGGGGCAGAGGCAGGAGGATTGCTGAGTTCGAAGCTTGCCTAGACTACATAGTGAGCCCAGAGCCAGCCCGAACTACAAAGTGAGACCCTGTCTCAAAAAAAAAAAAAAAGTGTGAAATCTCTAGAATTATTCTTTTTTGGTTTGATTGTTTTGGTTATTCAAGAAAATTTGATACCAATTACATTAACTCTGTAGATTTCTCAGAGTAGAGTGGGTATTTTAACAATACTAATTTTTCCAATTTATAGAACATAAGAATTTTTATGCTTTATTCATGTTTCCTTCAACTTTTTATTAGTATTTTGTAGATTTAGTGTACTTGTCTTCTACCACCTTTGTTCGGATTATCCCTACGTTTTTTTTTTTTGATGCTTGTAAGTGGGATTGCTTTCTTAATTTCACTTTTAAACTGTTAGCTGCTAATATAAAGAAACATAATTAATTTTCATATATCCATCTTAACATTCAGGTTTACTTAATTTATTAATTCTAACAGTTTTTGTGGCCTCTAGTTTTCTGCATACATGAGTATGAAATTTTCAAACAGATCATTTCACTTTTGTTTCTAACTTGGATTCCTTACATTTATTTTAAATATTCATTACAGATAATAATTTTATTCATTTATGCAGATTTTAAGCTCCCACATAAGAACCTTAAAATAGCGCCTGATGTTTAAACATAAATATACATCTCTTACTCTTCATTTTTCTCTCTATGTATTTATTGGTATACAACATTCTATTAGATTTTCAGTAGATTATTCAATATTGACAAAGTATGAGTCTATCTTTAAATGTTCATAAGAGAAAAACATTTGAAAGTTTAACTTCTTAAATTTTTTTGCTATTTCAAAAAATAAGCATGCTGACATTAAGATATTTTTGAGGGTCAAAGTAGTAGTATAATAGTCATTCTCCTATTCCCTAAACTATGAAAAATAAACATGCCATTTGCTCTAATCATAGAAAAATTTCAACCCACTTTTTTGATAAGATGGAACTGCAGCATAAAAGGGATTGGATGTGGGAATAAACCATCCGCATAGTAGAAGAAGCAATGACTGAAATTAGGAATAGTTATGGATTTGTTCAAACATTTCGATCCAAGCGAATATTGAACTTGTGCTAGAGTGTATCAAGAAAAATAGTTTCTCTGATTAGGCAGTTTTCAGGTAGTCATAGCACTTTCTCTGGTAATTGTTGTTAAGAGTCATTATCACATCCCAACCATGGAAGATTCAAAAACTTCTTGAACAGAGAGAAGTTTTATTCATCCTAAAAGGAAAAGAATGTGGAGCTGAAGTGTTGACTAAGAGCAGGGAACCATAAAATACATAGAAGAAAAGTTACAAGTATCAAGTATATATCCTAAGGCAGTTTTCCAAATTTTACTTCTTGATGTATGGGCTTATTTCTTTTTTTCTGATTTTTTTTTCTGAATTTCTCCTTCCCTTTAATTTAATATTATATTTTTCCATTAAGTTTATTGATACATTTTAAGCATACATTATAATCAGATTCATTTTGAGGAATTTGCACCTGTACATGATATATTTTGGTTCTTGTTTTTTCAACACTCATGAACATCAGACTCGTTGAGAGAGGAACTGGAGAAACAACTCCTCTCACAGTAGTATTAAAAAAAACTAAATACATAAAAATAAATCTGACAAAAGAATAAAAGACCTCTACTCTGAAAAGTACAGGGGTCTCAGAAAAAAATAAAAAAAGAGATTGAAGAAGATATTAGAAAATGGAAGGAGCCGGGCGTGGTGTCTCACGCCTGTAATCCCAGTACTAGGGAGGCAGAGGCAGGAGGATTGCTGAGTTCAAAGCTTTCCTGGGCTACATAGTGAGCTCAGGGCCAGCCTGAGCTACAAAGCAAGACCGACCCTGTCTCAAAAAAAAAAAAAAAAAAAAAAAAAAAAAAAAAAAAAAAAAAAAAAAAAAAAAAAAAAAAAAAAAAAAAAAAAAAAAAAAAAAAAAAAAAAAAAAAAAAAAAAAAAAAAAAAAAAAAAAAAAAGAAAAGAAAAGAAAAGAAAAAGAAAAAGAAAAGAAAAGAAAAGAAAACGGAAGGACATCCCTTTTTTTGGTTAGGAAGAACACTTTTTATCTTATTTGAGGATGTTGTTTATGATTGTCTCTGACACTGAATTTAATTTTAGCATATTCAGATGTAAATGTGTTTGAATTTGAAGAGTAATTAATGTTTTCAAAAGACAAATAGCATAGCTATCTCCCAGAAAGAGATTCAGTGATTGTTAGGAATCTTTGTCTCCCACTTTTAGGGAGAAGATGATATTGCCTGAAGGATAATTACGTATTGAAGTTAAATCATTACTTTCTATGGTTGTATTGAAATCCCAATATGCTCAGAATTGTACATTCATGCATGCTGAGTAACGTGGTCTAACAAATTTTGTTTTATATTCTCTGACAATTTTTGTTGTAAGTACTTAAGTCTATCCATTCCTTCACCATATCATTTTGGTTTATTTTCTTTGTTTCCTTGAGATTAAGTATATTAAAAATAATGACTACTTCATTTTTCTGACTGCTAGTTCATTAGTTTACTTGACTTCACAGAACTTTATGTCCTACAAAGTGAAATTTGTAACATTATTAACTATAATGTAAGAATATATTTTATCTCTTGCCAGACAGTGAAGATGTTTAGAATATTTTAACACCATATAATTATACCCATTCTGACCCAGGATCTGTGGTAGTGTCATCCAATGTTTTCACTCTATGGAAATTTTAAACCTCCCAGGACATAACTGCTGTTGTTACTCAGCCAATATCCACTAAGATTCCCCACATAATTAGCATATCCTTTTCATCCACTTCTATATTTGAACTCTACTGTGACCACAGACTTTCTGTCAATAAAATACCATCATTATTGCTATGGTGTGAATTTGAGGTGACAGATTTTTTCAGTTATTTTCTTGTATTGTTTTAAATATATATATATATATATATATTTTTTTTTAGGTACCTTTTTTGTTTTATCATTTTAAAGAAATTTTGTATTGAAAATTTAGCTGTCCATTTTACTATTACTTCTTTGTAGATAATGTGACATTCTTTTCTCTGGAGGTTATATTTTTCTTTCTTATTTCCAGTTTTCAATATCCTTACTCTGATGTGAGAAGATATGCTTTCTTATTTTATATTCATTATGCATGAAGTTAATACCATGTCTTGAACCTGTGGTTTTATCTTCTCTCATCACTTTTAGAAAATTCTGTCAGAATCACCCAAATACTGCTATGACTTATTTTCCATCCTTTTTTTTGTGAGACTACAGCTATCAAAAGTTAAATGTATTCAGTGTCTCAGATAATTTTTCTATATTTTTATTAACTTCCTCTGTCTTAGTTTTGATCATTTTAACTTGACATATCTTTGAATTTGCTAATCTATTTTCTTTGTAGTTATACTTTTTTGTTCTAAAATTTTTACTTACTTAACTTTTATTGTTTCCCTAATATTCTGCATATCTACTTCTTTGGAGTATTTTTCCAAGTGCCTTGAGACAAAATATCAAATTATAAATTCATTGCTCTGGGTACATATCTTCCCTAGTCTTAGGAGCTCAACTTTTTTGACATAATGATTCTTTAGTATTTTTTAGAAAGAATTTTAAAAACTCCTTTCCTTAGATTTAGTGTTCTCAGCAGAAGAGCTGACAGAAAACAGAATATTGTAGCATTATAATCAACAGGAATGTTCAGTGTTTTAAATGCACAACAGAAAAGGAGCTCTGTTTTTTTTTTTTTTAAACTTACGGTCTTAAGTGAATAAAAGAAGCCACATTTAGTTTAGTATAGAAAATTCAATAAAAGCCACAGTTCTAAGTTATGATAAAGTAGCACATTCCAATTTGAGAATAAATTCATTCTCAGAATATAAGTGTGAAATTTAGGACTTAGATATGAGAACTGAGCAAAGCATGTCTATTCCTGACAGGCTGTTTTATTTCATAAGCATTCTCCAGCTCAACCAAAATATGAAGACCACTGTGGCATTTGAAGGTGTGGCAGTTGACAAGTGTGACTAATAATTGATAGTCTCTAAGAGGGTAATTTTTTTCCAAGTCTTCTCAACACTTAACTCTCTGTATTATACTTTTTCTGGTCAACAGAGTAGTTCCTAGTTGTAACTGATGCTGAAATGTTATTGATATTTCCCGTTGGCACTTTGTCAACCAATAACTTATTATTAGCATCACTGTGGATCCCTGTCTTTCCCTTCTCGTTTCTCATCCAACAGCTCCATCAGCTGAATGACTCTTATTTTAGCTTCAGTATTCTCACAATATTCTCTGAGCTCATCTTATGCATCTGCTGTGTTCCATAATTTCTCTAGGATTTTTCTCTGCTCAAGGCAGACCCTATTTGGTTTTAAACTTTTTCTGAATTTTATTTAATCCATGTCATTTTCAGCCATTTCAGTAAGTGTTAGAGACTAAAGGAGGTAATCATTGCTACCATCGTGAATTGAAATACCAGTTTAATTTTTCCATAATTAATTAATTGGTAGCTACAATTCTATGGTTGTTAAAACATTGAAATGTATTTCAAATAAATGTTACTTTGTAATTTATTGCTAGATAAAACACAATAGTTCTAGTAAATAAACTCTTCAATGATTGATTCATATAACCAGAAATTTTGAAGTAACAGCATTTATTGAATCTTATTTTTGTTGTATTTTCCCAGAGTAAAGAAAGAATAACTTCAATTTGAAGAATTAAATTAGTCTAATAATCTTTTATGAGGTTTATGGACAAAAATTGCATTTGTTCATTTATGAACAGAGCGAACAGAAAGTGAAATTTTAAAATGTAATTTAACAGTAAACATTTAAACTTAGATATCAGTGTTACTCTCCTTCATTTCATATTCCAGTGATTATACATTTCCTCTCTAAACTTTACACATTAAATAATGGCAATGACATTTTATTTTTAAAACAATAACTGTTTTCCTTTAAAAGATGCAATCTGAGTTTTTCTATCTGTTAGATAATTGGATTGTGGTTTCTACCTCTAAGCATGCGCAAGGGTTTGATACTTTTTTTTTTTCATTTTTTTTCTTTTGAGAAAGTGTAGCTCCATGAAAAGTGATAACAGAAATAATAATGTGGTGCTGGTTGGGAGGAAGCATTTTCTTTTTGCAAAAGTCAATAGGGAAAGGGAGCGATCTTATTTCTCATCTGAGGCAAATCGCCATCCCAGAACAGAAGAGTTCTCATCTCGTAGAGTCATCAGAGACACAGACCTTTCATCAGCAGCCACTCAAGGTTAAGAGCAGTACGCAATGTCGTGAGAGAGTAATTAAATTAATTCTGTTGAAAAGTGCCAAGATGACTCAGTGCAATCCGGGGCCCTAGACACTCCCCCTCTACCCTCCACTGGCAGCATCCAGCCTCCCCTCTTTCTCTTCTTGCTCACACACTTACTACCTGGCAAGTGATACCTGCTTCCTCTTGTTTTTCCTGCTTAAGCAGCAATATGAATATTTGACTTGTTCAATGATTGATGGATGGCGGAGGAAGGACATGTGATTGCTTTGACTATGCGGCATTAAATGGATATTCCCTTTGGAAACTCAGCTTGCTTCATTTAGACGGAAACATGCCAAACAGACGCAGATGATCAACTCCTAGCATCGGATACAAGCAGATATCTTTCTCTTTTATGTTCTGTTTTTAATGTAATAGCAAACTAACATCTGTTGTTCTGAGCATCACGGATCTGTTCTTTTCAATGTAAAGGTTTGCTGAGCATTGATATTTTGCTAAGAATAGAATGTGCATGGCAATTAGATAGCACCATATTTTATGTCAGATTCAAATATTCTTTGGAAAGGTCATTGTGGTGTGTCTGTAAAACCCACTAAGCTCTGTAAGGGATGAGAGATGTAATCACAAGGTAAAACTATTGAAATGATAGTGTTATGGAAGTGGATAAAGGGATAGAAAAGAAAAGAAAGGTAATTGGTATTTAAAGGATAATTCAGTATTGCCAGCATTGTTCCATACATCCTTTGAGTCTGGTCTTTGCAGGACAATTTTGTTTCATGTAACAAATGGTACTCCATACCACACAAATGGTACTCTTTTTTATTCATAAGAAAATGCTATTACTCAAAAGATTTTTTTTTTTTGAGACAGGGTCTCGCTTTGTAGTTCAGGCTGGCCCTGAGCTCACTATGTAGCCCAGGCAAACCTCGAACTCAGCAATCCTCCTGTCTCTGCCTCCTGAGTGCTGGGATGACAGGCGTGAGCCACCACGCCTGGCAAGATTTTTTAAAATAAGATTTTTAATTAGTTATACTACCTCACACTGGATTTGGCCACTTGCCAAAGATTATTTTTAAAACCTCTAATAACTAATATATTTTCACACATATACGAAACTCAGGAAAATAGTAAATAATAAATTTAATGAAGAAACTAGAGAATTAATCTAAGCAAGAAAATATTGAACATTTCACTCTGATTTAATCAATGAACTCAATTGTTTTGCTGTAGTGTGTAGTAATAACATAGGATGGCAATCAAAAGTGTAGCATTTCCTTATGGAGATTCCAAAGCTGTCAAGCACTGTTGTTGAAAATAATTGGAACTATCAAGATATAAAACTGCACCCAGAGACATTTCAAGTAGTGACTTATATTTCCTCCTACCTTGGTCAGAAGTATGAGTGATGGCTTGAAATAGCAAAAGACGTTGAAAGTAGGACGAACGCTACGAAAATGATGAGTTTGTACAAAGTAGGCATTTAACACAATTGTATGGAAATAATATTTTCATCTGGCATAATAGCAATCAAAATCAAGACATACTGACATAATTAGATTACTTTTATTGAGGTTAATTAAAATTTATATCCATATCCAAATCTATATTTAGTGAATTCTACAATGATTCTTTTTTTAGAAATGTCAAAATGTAGAAAATAGAAACTTACAGCATTACATCAGTAAGTATATATTTTACTGCCAATGTATTTGATCAGAAAATTAATTATTTGAGATGAATCTTAATGGGGAAGGGAGGAAGAGAACATAATTTTAAATTCAGCAGTACAGTCACTTCACCTTTTGTGGTACAAATTAATCTCCTTATTATAGGTAGACTTGCAAAATATGTAATATTCCTATAAGATATCTTTGTCCATTCTTTAAAAAAATGCAAAGTCAAACTTATCAAAAAACATTTTCTGTTAGAGAACCTAATCTCTATTTTATCTGTTGCATTTTAAATTGTTTGCTATATTGGGGATCCCAGATGTTGTCTAAAACTTATATGACCATGTAAAAAATTATTCCTAGAAATACTTGGAAATATTGTGCAGCTCTTTAATCAAGCTATGAACTAAATATTATATATAATCATATTAAATCACAGCTCTGCTTTTATAAGTAACAAACTGAAAAAAATGGAAAATTGAAAACTTTCCCTACATACTGAAATATTATGTACCAGTTATATAATGTTTTCCAAAGTTTAAGCTAAATGCACTCAACAGAAGGATTCAAAGCACATTTATGCAAGAGGAGAATTCACTGTCAATTTCCTTCAATGGCTCATTCTTGGAATTATTTTTCTATTATTCATTTATTGGAATTATTGTAAAGCGATGGTATAAAGGTGTAACTATGTCATGAAATAAAAAGTAGAAGATGAATAGAATTTATTTCTGAATTGTACTCCTATTAGCTGTTGCCTGCATTGAAATTGAAAAGCATCATAGAGTATGAGCCATTCCATACTCTGGAAACTTTTCACCTGGCCTGAAGTCTGACACAGTCCACATCTGGCTCATGAATTTGTAAACTGGGGCTGAGAACATTTCTCCAGGGCAGTACTTATATTGCTGGCACATATTGTTTCTCCTCATTAAAGAAAACAAATTGAATGCATCTAAGGGAGGATTACATATAAAAATAACTCATATGCTATGTCAATAGTTTTTAGTAAGTTATCCCATGAATTTCCAAACTTTTATTATTCTTAGGGACAGATTATTTATGATTTATTATTACCTTGTGGTACTGAACAAAAACTATGGATACATTTTCAATTGTTTTCCCTTGGACATTTTTATGTCACTTTTGTTTCCTGGCTGCTATGTTTTGACAGGGAAACATCTTCTAACTTAAAGTAACAATTAGACATATATTTGAAATGACCTGATTGGATAAAATATTCTGTTGTCAAAATATTTCAGCTGAAACATTCCTTTTTTTTTTTTTTTTTTTTTTTTTTTTTTTTTTTTTTTTTTTTTGAGACAGGGTCTCACTTGTAGTTCAGGCTAGCTCTGAGCTCACTATGTAGCCCAGGCAAGCCTCGAACTCAGCAATCCTCCTGTCTCTGCGTCCCGAGTGCTGGGATTACAGGCGTGAGCCACCACGCCCGGTGAAACATTCCTTTTTAATATCTCATGAAGGCACGATTCATTGCACTGTACCTTTTCTTTCCCAGAAATTGTCAAAGATTCCTCCAAAATGGAGCACACATCTAAGGACCTATTATCCATAGACAGAATTCCATATACACAGTTTAATGGAAACTGAGTTGAATAAATACTGAATTATATACAGTGCTTGAGTTTAAGGAGGTGATAGTCTATAACAGTAAACAGTGTAGGACATGAAATTTTGCTTTATCCCTCTCTCTACGTTATTCATTTTCTCTTTGTAACAATCCAATGGGTTGGCATTATCATCAGTTCTATTTTACAGATGAGGAAACAGAGGCTTAGAAATAGTAAATCATTTTGCCAGGATTACAGGGTCATAGCAAAATAGCCAACTTAAAATTTAAGCTTTGACATGCTAGTGTAAAATCAAATTTTTATGTTATATCTGTTATGTACATTAATAATTAAAATGTTAGTTTTGTTTTTTAAAAATAAAATATGTAGTTTAATATTATATAATATGTAATTATATATATGGATATAGACTCTTTCCTAAAATATATTCTTGAAGATATTAATAATTTGAAAAATATACTAATAAGTGTCATGTTTCAATAAGAATTTTAAATGAAATTCAACAAGTTTATTTCTTGATTTTTTTCATAACATTTACTAGGAAAATCCTCAAGAGGAGGACATATTATGTAATATTTTTAGACTGATTACATATTTAATATTTGCTCTTCAGCAACTTGGTTTGGGAAGCATTTCAGATAAAATTGGATTTATAAGGTAAATTTGTTAGAAGTTCATATGTTCAGATTATTTAATCATTGTAGAGTATTAGACCTATAGTGAGATCTATTTGCTTGACATCATTGTTTTTTTTCCCAACCTGTAATATATTCTTGCATTGACATCCATCCTCAGTCAATCTTGTCTCTTGATGTTCAAGCTTCCCAATAACATCTTAGGTTTTGATGATTCATTATAAGGATTCACACAAACTATTATACTGTGATTAAAATTAACAACAAATAAAAGGTACAAGAGAAAGCCAAAGAGGGTGAGTTGGACAACCATCTATATGCCTTCTTCCCTTTCAAGTGGCATGTACATGCTTACTTATCTTACCAATCAATGTGTATGGGAGAAGAGACATAGTTAATTCATGCATCAATACATGGCTTGAACCTACATACACGTAAGGAGGATTGATGATGGGAAACTCACCTGAGATTTGGCATCCAGATGTTTTACTCCACATCACTGCATGTTTGTGTGATTGATCTCAGCTACTCAGATTCCAGCCTCCTAGAGGAAAAACAGGCCTTCACCACAAGCTACTTTTGTGGCATAAACTAAAGGATCAAATTGGTATAGTGTGGTCTAATGCCTCAGGTATACATCACAAATGGCAATGTTAGCATAAATCTTACCCTCAAAGAGAAGTATTGTGCACAAGATCCCTCAAGCTTACAAAAAACACTCAGACATGACAACTATTTGAAGGTCTTAGAGTTCTTTTCCTAACAGTCAGTCCTAATGGTAGGCATTTATGAGAAATAGGCGGGGTGTGTCCAATCCAAGCCTGCTGAATTATCCCTTTGCTTACACAATGCCTTTGCATGTGAAGTTCCTTGTCATCCAGACTCTGTCCTTAGCCTAGTGACTTTCTTTAACCAGTGGGATACCGGTACCTGACACACCAGCAGTAGACTTGGGAGAATTTGTGCTGATCTTACTACGATGACCCTGCTGTGCACAGTAGCCACATTTAGCCCACTTGAAATTGAAGAAGCACCTAGAGAGAAAGTTTGACAACTCCTTCTTTCCTGGTCAGGCTTGGCCACCTAGTCAACTTCTGTGAATTATGACCTGTATTTTTTTGAAACCATAAAATTCTTGAGAGGTTTGACGTACACCAAAAAAGTACCTGTTGGATCAGCCTCAGAAAGCGTGATTGATGAGTCAAGCTAACTCTCTCTACTCTATCTTTGAAATAAGAATACAAAGAGAGCATTATCTTCAGAGCAGAGTAATAATGTCTTTTCAGGAGGGAAAAAATGAGAATTAACTAATGTACATGGAAAAACAGGTTACAAACTGGATAGTAGGGCATTGCTTGTGGAAGATACAAATATTGATAAGCAGTAATATTAAAATTTGTGATTTCTAAACAAGTGAAAGAAAAAAATGGAATAAAGTAAAAACTTATACAACATGAGACAGGAAAAGAAGAGAAAAATGGTCAAATCTGAAAAAATTTTTTGAAAGATTGTCAAAATATATTCAACTTATTAATATCTATGATGTAAGTAAACAAACTAAATGTTCCACTTAAAAGATAGACAAAAATCAAAATGTACTATATACTATTCAGTACAAACAGATATAAATATTAGAAATTCTAAAAGATTAAAAACATGGCTAGGCAAAAAGATTTTAAAAGCTAACTATGCTATAAAATAGCTATATATAAAATAGCTAACTATGCTATAAAATATACTTAGAGGCAAAAGCATTGCCACAAATTAAAAAAATATTAATATGGTGACAAAAGCTTCAATTTCCTGGAAAGATAGTACCCTCATGAATAGGTGTCCACTTAATAACTTTTTAATAATTTTAATTTAATAATTTAAATTATTTAATAATTTTTGTAAAAATATTAAAAACCTAAGGAACAATAGATAAATCCACTATCATCATTAGAGAATTTGATTTTTCTTAAAATATCATACAGCAAAGAATTACTAGATGTTTCCAGTATTAGCATAATCATAAGTAGGTTTTCCTATGGATAGATATATAAGCCCAAATAAAAATTATATGAAAAGAGTATTTAGAAGTATTTGTCTTACCAGATTCTGGAATAGGCCCTAAGACCATTTCATTGAATTTACTTTAGTAATTTTGTAAAATCAATGTAACAACATAGAACTTTCAAAAATAGACAATATCAGAAAACATATGAAAAATATAAAAGTTCACTTTAGTGGGAAAATTATTGACTAACAAATGGACATTGATAGAACTCATCATCAGAAAGAAAATTAAATTGAAAATATACTGCTCACACTGGTTTAAAAGAAACACTTCAACGAGGACTAAAAATCTAGAAGCTATAGAGAAAGAACACATATTTACCACTGTTTAACAAATAACTTTTAATGTAATAATAAAATTCCAAGTGATAGATATGAGTAAATTTTCACATGAGTTAATATTATATAATAAATAGGAAGTTACATAAATTAACATATGTATGTAATTAATCTCCCTTTCCTTTCTTTTCTTTTTCTTTTTTTTCCTTTTCATTCTTTACTTTTTCTTTACTGGTTCTGGGGATCAAACCCAGGACTTTGTGCTTGCAAGGTGCATATGGCACCACTGGGCTAAATCTGTAGCAAATTAATCTCCCTTTCTTAAGGAGAAGAAAAGTAAAGGATATAACTAGAAAATTTAAAACAGTCAAAAATATTTACGGGCTGATGAATTTCAGTACAGGAGGGTATATACGGTAAAAAATAAGTAAGATATAATTTATAACACATCAGGTTGCCAAAAATTAAGAGTAATATATTTATTATTAATAATAATATGGGAGTAAAGAGAATTTTCTTATTTTGTTGGTGAATATGTAAAATGTTATAGCCTCCCTAGAAATAGTAGTTAATATTTTGAATGAGAAAAATTTCCAAGGTACCCAAATAATTCTTACTCATATCAAAATGCTTCCTATACACTATAGATGGAGACTCACCTGAGAGTTTGGCTGGCCTGTCTTATTAAGAAAGAAACCATTAAAGAAAGACTCTTCTGCATTAGTCATCGTTTTTACCACCCTGGCCTTTAGATATAGAAAATTTAGCATTTCTTCTATTCATGAGGACTCTACTTCATGTCATATACATTCTGCTTTGGACAGGAACATTTTTCATTCCAGCTTTTCTAGGTTCAAAATCTAGTTTAATTAGTGTCATGTTTTGCGTACTTTCCTTGAGGCTTCAATTTTGCTTCCCTTCTCCTATGGTAACTATGGATTATATGGCTATCTGAGCATTTTTACCATTATTCTGTAATAAATTACTAATTTCAATTAGTCTCTTACACTACCCTGGTTAAGGAGAACAATAGCTTGTACTTTGCTTTTAATATCCAATCTGTAAGGCATTTTTATATACATGGCATGTGGTCTATGCATTCTTATTTAACAAAGTTAGCCACTCATATTTGTTTTGTTTTGTTATTCCCCTGTACGAGGGATCAAACTCAGGATCCTGCATTTTTCCAGGGAGGCATGGCACACCTGAGCTACATCCCCAGCCCTCAGCCACTGAGTTTTAAAAAGCCTTGTGATGGTAGCACTGGAGCTGATTATCATATTCCCATTTCCAGTATCATCACTAAGGCAAGCAGAAGCTTAATATTGACTGAATAAATGTTTAAATGTGTAAATGAGAGACAGCTAATTTCCAGGTAATATTTAGAGGAAAAATGGTTTAAAGAGGTTTAGAGTAGAATGAAAGCCAAACAGAATCCACTATCAATAGCATTTTTAACCACAGTAGACCTTAGGAAGAAGGCGGATGTGCATATTACACTCTTGAGAGTAAGAGTAGATGCTTGTCTTATAGTCACCTAGTCCTTTACTAAGTCTCCAGTTCAACAGAAACATATTATAAACTTCTGATCTGGAAGCTGTTGTGTCTTTTAAAATTGCAGATACAGACATTTCCAAAACCATAAACTTAAAAAGTGCTGTCCATAGTTGAAAGTATGAAAATTAACTATGATTTGATCTAAAGGATATCAAAGCTTATAGAATCTGCGGGTACATTGAGAACAGTTGGGAATGTAGAAAAGGATTCTGGGTGCTCTGAATGGCCAGGCAACAGAAACTGCAGGAAATCAATTTATTGGTACAGGCATGGGCAGATTTGTATTCTGTTGCTACTCATAACTGCAGACCTGACCTGTAACTGTTCCCAAGCTCTGTAACACATGGTTTGCATTCGAAGTTCCCTTGACCTTCACAAGAAGAGTAAGTTGCAGCATCTGGCTGTTACCCTGGGAAGAGAGGACTGTTTCCTCTTTGTCAGAGCCAAGGGGAGATGGGGGTATTAATGGGAAGGAGCTGGAAGTTGCTCTCCAGCTGGAGGAGAGAAATATGCCTGCAGTGGAGGAGGATGATCTCAAGGGCTCATCCACCAACCAGATTCATCCTTCCAAAGCCAGAATTGAATGAAGTCAGGAAATGGTGATAGCGCTTCACAACTGGGATTTGACTCTGTTCATAAAACAACAATTTGGTCCATGTGGACAATATGATACATCCTCCCCTTGAAATTCACTGGACATCAAAGTGGTACAAGTGAGAATGAAATGATGAATTTGTATAAAATGTATGGTTTTGGATAATTATTAAAATTTTTGTCATCAACAGCTGACAGAACACCCACTATTGTGTTTCCTGTACATTCAGAGACCTAGTCATATCACATATGTCAAAAATACTATCAAAGCCAAAGAAAGTATGTAAGTAGATGCCTCAGGGTTTCCTGGGCATGCGGCCAGTGGGAGGAATGGAGCAGGCTCACCTTAGTGGGGAAATGTGGGCAGCCAGCAGGAGACCAGCAGTGAACTCAATTTCTTGTCTGTATTTTGTATCTACCAAGGTGTAAGAAGACCGAACAAGAGGAAAATTGTGGGAAACAGGGGCAGGGAACATATTAGATTCTAGTCTCCTGCAAGTGGATGGCATACACCGAAATAATAACTAGGGAGAAATGCGGCTTAGAGAAGCTGAGTTTGGCCTGGATCCATGCTACTCCCAGTAGCAAAAGACCCCAGTCTCAGCCTGCCACACATTTTATTCCACACCTCTAGAGTAACAAAATATAGCAAAGACTCAGAGGGCAAGGCAGACACTGGCAATAGCATAGCTCTGCCCTGAAGCATCACAGCATGTGGGACCACTGGAGTGCTTGTTTTCAGAGGTGAAGGTGAGATAAGTCCAAAGTCCTAGGCAGGCAGGAAGGACTGGTCAGTTTTGACCTTCCAATTCTTTCTCCCAAACAGGACTGTACTCAACAGAAAATATTTTTAAAAATTCTTTTCTTCTCTTATTTGGCATTTCCTAGGATATTCCATAAAGTGAACCCAGAAACTTTTAATATGAGGAATTCTTTGTTGATACTGGAATATAATGAAAATATCCTCAGATGTTTTCTTGCATGATACCATGTGGAGAAATAAAACATGGTGCAGGGAAAAGGGTTAACCAAGAATGCCAGAGAAGAATTATATTGTAAGGACTCATCTTGTTGAGGAAACTGATAATGGGTGACAAACTCATCATTTCTGAAGGAGAATGTGCAATGGTAGAACACAACAATTGCTGAGTGTGTAAGTTTGTGTCTGCATGGATGGGGAGGAATTAATGTGAGCGCACAGATCAGAGTCTTGATGTTGGCCACTTTAGGAGACTGGAATTGGAGGTAGGAATGTGGAAACATCAATTTGATTCTTATGCATCTTTCTTTTATTTCACCTTTTGCACGTGTAACTTTTTTTAAATTAAATTCTTTATTGGTACAATTTATATACTTCTCAAAATCACGTATAACATTGGGGAATTTATACCAGTATATGACACAAGTTAATTCTCACTTTTACCCAAATGCCTACCCACCCACACCTCCTCACCCCCTTTGTACATGCTCTTCTATTTTCTTTCTGTATCATATTTATTCCTTCCCCTCATCACATTCCCACACCAAGTTTCCTATGGTTTTTTTTATAAAACGGAGTATTACTCTGCCATAAAGAATGACAAGATTGATCCATTTAGGTGCAAATAGAGACACCTGGAGGACATACTAATAAGTGAAGTCAATAGATCACAGATAGACAAATTCTGGATCTTCTCTTTGGGATGAACACCTGTAGATGTAAATGAGCTCTAGAAAGTATGACAGCTTGCACATGTAACTTTAGATAATGTTCCTTAAATTTTGTAAAGACTCAAGATGGTATTCTAATTTCAGAATCCTATTGTATTTGGTATAGATTTTATTTCTTAGAAGACAATGGTTATCATATTTGTATTATAATTTAAAGAATAATAATAATACAAGGTTTTAGAAAGTTTATCACATTTGAACTGTGTTCTTATCCGTATTCAGCACATCAGATCTTCCCCTCAGTTTTGGAGCTGTGAGAGAGAGAAAATACTGTTCTTCTACCTTGGTTGACAGCCCAGGATAAGTGTCTTTGAGCAGAAAACCAATTAGTAATTATTTTTGTATTGTGATTAGATGCAAGAGTGCTTTTATATTGAAAAAAGATTAAAAGGGAGAAAGGAACAAAGCTCAGCGCACCATTAGCCAACAGTAGATTTTCTTTGGCTTCAAGGTTGTTCTTGGTTCAGTCTTCACTTGAAATAAATATAGAGCTTTGTAAATTTCATTTTAAAGCCAGTAACTCTGAGTTGAAGGGTTGTGTAGGTTCCCGGAGAGAGCCTGCAAGAAGATAGTATGACTTTTTCCACCAGAAGTATGTTTTTAGATTTGTTTCCTTCAGTTTAAAAGGCATTTGATGAACAAATGTGGAAGCATCTTTGATATTAGAATAATGGTTTGATACTTTCAAGGGAAGTTAGATGACAATATGTGTGACAGCTGTGAGTATATTTGGGAACAAGCATCATGTACACATATATCTCAGCTATGGCCTATGTAAAACTTGTGTTTCTTAGTAAAACCATCTATATTTCTACTAAGTATTAAGCCCAAGCATTTATTAGCCATAATTTCCTCTTACCTAAGAGTGGGAGATCTCATCATCCAAAATACATGACCGTAAGCTATTTTAAACATCACATAGATGCTGCAAAGAAATTATTTAAAATGCAACCGATAACACAGGAGTTGATTTTGAGATTTTTATTTCAAAAAGATAATGGAATTTCTATATTTTCTAAGGCAAATTACCACCACCATATACCACCTTGAATGCAATATTGATTATATCACTATGTAAAATCTTCTGCCTGAGGTTTAAATTACTGATTCTAGCAGCTTATTGGTCTGATAATTGCATTTCAGTTTGCTTTGGGAAACCATGCCTGGATTAATTGAGTCATTACAGTTAAATTTGGCAATAAACAATAATAGGAAATATTTGTCTCTTCAAGGACTGCTATTGCCTGTAACCATTTTGAATTATTAAACCATCCAAATCAATATTGGTCACTAATTTTTAATAATGAGTTCAATGACATAAAAGTAAACAGATTCAGGAATGACTTTCTTTTTTAATTCCACCACGTGTTGCTATGTATGCAGAGTACAGAGTGAACTTGCAGCAGCTTTTGGCAGTTTTAAAATTATTGTTAATTAACTTTTCTGCTCAAATTCCTGCAAGCTCAACTATAGTTGATGAGTTATCTTGCTACATCCAATAAATCCTGAAGTAATTTCATAAACAGTTATTTAACCTAAATTGGATTCCCATCAATTGAGACAAATTGATTTTTAAGTGCCCTAATATGGTGAATTTTAATAATATTTCTTTCTATTTGGGTGGACTTATACTTAAAGAACTTAACATTTACCCATTATAGTATCTGTTCAGGGAAGAACTAGATAGAACTATTTTAATAGTAGTGTATGTAAAAACATCTACAACATATTTATAAAAATTGATTGTAAACATATATTGAAATATGAAGGAAGGAGAAGTGAGTCTGAGCTGTAGGTTGAACTCCAGTACTTATAATTTGCATAAATGCAAGCAAGACATTTAATTTATGCAAGCCAAGTTTATGTCTTGATAAAGTGGAAATGATGCACCAAACTCTGGTAAGGATCAAGAATCAATAGGTAGGGAAGTGGTAAAAATGAGAATTAACTTTTGTCATATACTGGCATAAATTTCCCAGCATTGCATGTGTGATTGTGAGCTGTATATAAAATATACCAGTACAGTACTCAATTAAAATCAATATTTTGAAACACCTTGTACAATAGATCAGATTTTATAGATATAGGACATTATTTTTATTGATCATTACTTTTGTCTTCATGAATCTAGTTTGTCAAATTCACATTCTGTGTAAGTGTATTTTATGTTATGACAGTAACTCCAAACTTACTTCCAAGTTAATCATGGAGTATACATAAATGTTTTTAAAACTTTATTAAAGATTTCATCTCTGTAGCTTCATGGTTTTCTGTTATATAAATAATGTGTAGAAAATGACATCTTACATAGAAAAACACGAAAATGTGTCCAAGGTAAGACAGAACACATCCTTTGTTAAAATCGTAACATTTGACTCTGCAGGAATTTCTGCAGTGATGATTTCATAGTTTAGTCAGCATGTAAATATATCTTTGGTTAGAGGAGCACATGCATAAAATATCAGGATAAAGACAGTCAATAAATTTCTACTGGAAACTTCATTTATTATGTTCTGGAAAAAAAGGAGAGATTGATGTGTTTTGCACTTACATAGGTATTTATTCAGTTAGATATGACCAAGTAATTCTTTCATTTGTTAACTCAACCATGTGTTCTCTGTATGTTATATATGTGCATGACCGGTGCCTGCTGTCCAAGGATGTGAAAGAATTTTCTTTTAGATCCTCCATATGTAGTTGCAGGACAACAGCTTATAAGGGATCATCGCCATATGTGCTAAGTGTCATCTCTAAAATGTTAAAGACACAAGGAAAAATTTAATGGAAAATGTTGCGAAGCCTTCCTGGGGAAGTTACTCTTGGAGACAGCATTAATTGATCAATTTTACATAAGTTTTGTAGTTTTTGTCTACATTTCTCAATTTCTTGTCAGTGAAAGTTTCCAGAACTTTATTTTCTCTAATTCCATATTAAGACCCTTAATATTCTGGTTATGCCACATAAAATCTTAGGTGATGTGAAGGTCCTATTGTCTAATTTTAAATTTCAAGTATACAATAGCCTCTAATTTGTTCCTGGTGTAATAAGTCCAAAACTAAGTATGTTGACTCTGCTCCAGGTACAGTCTCTCCTTGGACATCAATTTTCGCATTGTGTTATTTTCATCTATAACCTACCCAGAGTTCATATATGTAATTTATTTCAGACATATTTTCAGAAAAATAATTTTAGGACCAAAATGTTTCAATATGATTGAAAAAAGCAATCTGAAAAGGCACTTAACAGTTGAGTGGCTAAGAGACTCTGGAGACATCCATAAAGCCATGTCCTTCTTAAACAGAATCTAACTCTGTGACTTGGTCTGGTCAACATACTGGGCATAACATTGGGTCATCCTCTCGATTAGCCTACATTTTATGGCAGATGTAATATAGGCTCCAAAGTAGTTGGCTTTGAGTTACTCAAAAGAAAAGATTTGCTTGAGTGTGGGGTATCTGACTCAATCCACTGGAAGCTATTACGTGAACCCACAAGACTACATTGGCTCTGTTTTCTCAACGATAGACATAGTCATGGTGTCCTGTTTTTATACTGAGATTCCAAGAAGTTTATTTATTTGCCCAAGTTACAATTTGTACTTGGCAAACCTGGGATTTAACCTCGGTCAGTCTGACCTCATGCTGCTGTCTTCAACCTAATTGATCCCAGGGGATAAACAGAAAGGTAAGAAAATGACAGTGGCTTAAGTCAGAAATATTTCTCTCAGTGAAACAGTTGAAACTTCTGGTACATATCCCTGTGAAATATGTATCGAGTTGCATTAAGAACCAAGGGTTTATATGATCAATCTAAACCATTTGACTTCAGTTTAAGTCAATGCATTCCAGCTTCCTTTATAAAAATGGAAGGGTGAATATAATTTACTTTTAAATAACTAAAAGGCCTTTAGAGGCAGGCATTTTACTAGAATGGACTTTCTGATCAAACTTTTAGACTCAAATCCTTATCCTTTATTGATAAGTCACCACAAAGTACATAGATCTGAACTTATGTTCAATTATAGGTGATTGTTACATGCAGAAATTCTAGCCAATGATTGTCTGATTTTGTGATAATGGGACAAAACAATTTGAATTTTTCAAATAAAAATGTCCAAAGTAAGGTTTCTATTATTGCTTTTATTATGGTTTAAAAATACAGGAAGATGAGCCGGAGAGTTAGCTCAGTGGTTCCGGTGCCTGTCTTGCAAGCACAAGGTCCTGAGTTCAATCCCTGGTAACCACATACAGTGCTGGGCGTGGAGACTCACGCTCACTAGCAATCAATACCACATACCACAGTGCC
>PVIC010005163.1:0-59070 GCA_004025085.1 Thryonomys swinderianus
CAGAGCCGGAGACAGAGACAGAGATGGAGAGACAGAAACGGAGACAGAGAGACAGAGATGGAGACAGAGATGGAGACACAGACACAGAGAGACAGAGACAGAGACAGACACAGAGAGACAGAGACAGAGACAGAGAGGCACAGAAAGAGGCAGAAACACACTCTGAACTGAGGAGAGGAGAAAGGGGAGCAACCTGAGAGTCTCGACATAAGGCGCTACGGAGGAGGCACGTGGCCATGCGGCCGCTCCAAACCTGGGTGGTCAGGGAGAGCGATGTCGAAGCTGAGGAGCAAATGCTGGTCATGCGGAGTCAGAGCCAGGGTACTCGGGCGGGGCGACAGTGCACACTGAGCCACTGTCCGGAGCTCCGCGGCCCTGGAGCCTCACTGGCCTTCCGCTGCCTCTCCTATGTGCTCCTTACTTCCCCGGTAGCGGAGACAGGAGGGAAACGAGCAGCCTGAGCCAAGCGCTCCTGTGAGCAGCTCTGCGGTTTCTCCCTTCTGCTTTGTCCTTTTCCTTGCTTGCTGGGTACCTGTGGCCAGTTACTGTAACCCTCTGAGCCGGGTTATTGCGGTGCAGAGCAGGGAGGCCTGGCTTGCCAGCTTCATGACACGCTTCAAGGAAGCCATTTCTCTGAGTACCCTCCGTGCTCTGTCTGGCTGCCATGGTCTGTCGGGCCTTGGCGCAGTGACAAGAATCCACCCAGTCAGTGACCCAAGTGTGGCCTCTCCAGGAGCAGAAGAGAGGCCGGGAGGTGGAGAGGAAGGAAAGAGCCAGGGGAGCAGAGAGCAAAGACGAGGCAGTGAGGGGCAATGGCAGAGGTTCAAGGCAGGCAAGATACTTCAGACAGCCCAGGAGGCCCTAAGAGCCCCACAGCAAGGGACAGGAAGTCAGCCCGCCAGCCGCTCTCCCGGGGCATGCTGCCAGCGTGGAGCCGGCGTGACGCAGGGTCCCAGACCCTCTCCTCCACGGCCCGTCTCCGAGGGGGGCACCGAGCTTGGGGTGCTGAGCGGTAGCCCTGGCCGGGCTGAGAGGCGCCTGAGCTTCTGCAGCTGTCATCTTCCTGCGACCAGGAGTCACTACCCAGGAGGCCAAATGTCTCCCTCCCCTCTTTTGCTTCTTCCCCTCCTTCCTCCCGTTCTTTCTTCCCCCTCCTCTCTTCTTCTCTTCTCTTCTCCACTCTGAGCTGAGCGCAGGCCGACTTCTCCTCCGAACTCGTCAGCCCCACGGGTACACGGGAGCCCCCCGGCAGCGGCAGCAGCCCAGCCCCCACTTCTACCACGAGTACGGCTTTGCAGGGTGACGGATCCAAAAAGACC
Source organism: Thryonomys swinderianus (assembly GCA_004025085.1). Classification (NCBI taxonomy): domain Eukaryota; kingdom Metazoa; phylum Chordata; class Mammalia; order Rodentia; family Thryonomyidae; genus Thryonomys; species Thryonomys swinderianus. The sequence continues at coordinate 1,320 of PVIC010005163.1, forward strand.
AGTCTTTCTAATCTATTCATGAAAAGTGCACTCTAAAACAACAGGCAAACCTGTTATCCAGTGAATATGATTTATGGCCTTTCAAAAATGATTCCGAATAAAGCAAGATTTGAAAACATATAAAAATCAAGTTTTAGGCAGCTCCAGTTCGAACGCCTTGAGTGTCGCCATCGGTGCTCACCGCATCTGACTGTCACGGTATCTCTCCAGAAGTCTGGGTTTCAGGTCTGCGGTGGCTCGCCGGGCATCTCCTACTGCCGCCTTGGGGCTCGGGAGCAGCTCTAGGGTCACGCAGCGCGGCGAGGTGACCGGCATTTCGAACCCCGCAGCCGCCCCGTCTCAGAGGCTCCCAGTGCTCAGTAAGTGCAGACGGTCATGAGTCGGCTGCCGCGTTTGGGCCGAGGAAAACCGTTCTGTGTTCCACTCGGTCGGAAGACCAAAAGGACCTGAAGAGCATGTGAGCGGCCCGCCCGCCGTGTCCCTGAGACCCTCTGGCGGCCACTGGCCTCCTTCCCAGACGCCTCCCGCGCCCACACAGCCCACGGCAGCGCAGAACCGGCTTCTTCCCCGAGCCGCTGCTGCGTGGGCTGCAGTTGTTTCCTAAATGGCTGAAAACACAGACAAATCCACATAGGCTAAAAAAAAAAATCAAGAAATACACTGGGTTCTCCCTCCTTTCAACAAATGTTTGTTGGCATCTCCTCTGAGCCAGGCACTAAATGGGGACAAGGAATCCTAGAAAAAATAATAACGGAATCTCTAGACACCCTCCCCCCCAAAAGAGTTGGAGGGCCTTATAAAAAGTCAATTTTAACCTGGAACTGGGAGCCAAAGACTTTGCAGAAGAACGGCCTAAGTGAGGAGACGTGGGTCATGGGGGGGTCTGGTACGAGGCCTCAAGCGGCACACCGCCAGTTCCTCTGCCATCCGAGAGGGCCTCCAAGCCAGCTGCTTTTTCCGGCACACGGAACAGCTTAGTGCCAGAGACGAAATTGCTTTGCAGGAGTGACTCACAGGCGGCCAGCGCAGTCACAGCCCTGTCTGCATTCCCAATTTGCCTGAGCAGGTTGTCGCCCTGTGAATGCCCGTTCCTGCCCCCAAATGGAGTCCTCCAGTCACTGTCCCTTTGTATCTGTCACGTCTTGTCACTGTCTCTGAATTCAACAGGTCTGGGGCAGCCCCGCACTCTTGCACCCTCAGGAGCCAGGAATCTCAGGGATCCCAGCCCCGCACCTTCCTGCACAGGTCTCGCAGGTACACCCCTCCTGTCCTTGAGCAAGAACAGGGAGATCTAAGGCAGATCCCTGTACGAGCCATCCTCTTGCCCTGCCCTGTGCTTGCAGCCACCTTCTTAAAATCCCCGGCTGCCCGAGTGTTCTGAGTGTCCTCCTCCCTGGACCCCACACCTTGCAGAAGGGCTCTGAAGACGCGGAGCACAGCAAAGGCGTGGGAAGCCGGGCAGCACGCTATTCGTGGCACTACAGCGCCGCCACCCTGGTCTGTGGTCGGAGGCGGAACAGCATGAGCACGAACCCTTGAGAAAGGCAGTTTGCCATCCCTAAGCACGCAGGCCTCCAAGCCAGGCTGCTACTGGCCCCAACCCTGCCTGTCTGGTCATCTGCCTGCCGCTCCCCACTCAGCCCCCCAAAACACTGGGCTCTGCCCAGCACGGACAGACCAGCTGTGTTTGGTGACCGTGATACAGTCGCCCTTCCCCAGAGCCACAGTGCCCCAGAATGCCAGAATGCAGGGGCCTCCAGAAACAGTGCCTGTCTTAGAAATTAAAAAAAAAAAAAAAAAACCAGGCTGTAAGCACAAGGCTTCCCCTTGTCCACAGGCTAACCTGGGAAGTGTGACTAGTGGTATTACTTCTGGTCCAGTCTCAGACCTAAGATCCCTCTAGTCACCCTCTTTGCCCTCTTAGACGCAAACGGAGAGTTAGACTGGGGCCCAGGGATTGAAACCTTCAAAGCCGGAGGGTCACCTACAGCTCAGGGGATGCCTGCTCCTCTACTGGCCTCTGATTCCATCACTCTGGGAAGAATTTGAAAGTACTTGGATATGGCATAAGCCCAGGCTACGAAATTGAGTTGGCATTTAAATGACGTAACAACAAATTGCTCAATTTAATTTGCTCACTCGATCCAGTAAAGAAAAAACAAGCAAACCCATCTAATTAAAAACACCGATCCATAGGAACTGGCAACTCCAAAGGCCTTGCTGGAAGTTAGCACTTGAGTGATACAAGGGTTATAAGTTTTGATAAGACAAATCTTTTCTCCTCCTTCCTCCAGGAAGGCTGCAAAAGGCTAGAGAAAGTCCTCCCTTTAACAACTAGGAAACCGTGTCCAAAAGGGGAAGCAACTTGTTCCATTCAACCAAGAAGGCCGAGCTAATTCCAGGATTGGTAAAAGCCCAAGAAAGAATTGATTTTATGCTAAACTCCACCCACTCCAACTACAGATCAGGCCCCTTGTTCTTCAACATTGTTGCTGAATTGGCCTTCTAGAGCCAGCATCCCATCTTACTCACCCAGACAATTTTAAGACTTTGGGCAAGTTCAGTGTTCTCAGTGACAAATTTGCTCACGGAGGGCAGAACATCAGCTTGCTCAGCCCTTCTTAGACCACCACTCAGACTGAGTGATAGGGATGTGCAGCAGATCCCCACCAAGTCTAGGGGAACCAAAGAAAGATGGTCTCATTGGATATGAGGCCAATGCTCCCTTCTCCAATTGCTCTTCTATGCTATTTCTAGCAGTCAAAGTCCCCAGCTACTGGAAACGGAAGAGGACAGTTACTTAACTGTCACCAGGTTACGGGACTTCCACTCTATTGTTCCTCCCACGCCCCAGTCACAGTGCCAAGGTTTTTTTTAGACCTGTGTTTAGCAAAACAGTTAGCTTAAAAAATGCATCTTTGGGCCAGAGATTTAGCTCAGTGGTTATGCTGCCTGCCTAACAAGTGCAAGGTCCCTGGTTCGATCCCAGTAACCACATACAATGATATGATATTGGGTGTGGTGACTCACGCCCACCAGCAATCAGTACCACACCCCACAATGTTGGACATGGTGGTTCACGCCTGTCATCACAGCACTCGGGAGGCAGAGACAGGAGGATGGCTGAGTTCGCGGTTTGCCTGGGCTATGTAGTAAGCTCAGGGCCGGCCTGAACTACAAAGCGAGACCCTGTCTCAAAAAAAAGTGCATCTTCATTGGCCTCCCCATCAGGTCTAGCTGTAGCTAGCTTAATGTTGGGCTCAGAACCAGAACTAGGTTGTCCTTCCAGGGGAAATGTCTGCCTCAGAGAGAAGTAAAATAATTTAGGGCCAGGAGGAAAGTGGCTGCAACTGAATGCACAGCTAGAATGGCATCTCACTCCTCCTGCTGGGGACAGATGCCATCCTGTGCCTACCCCAGATTCCTACTCAGGGCAAGGAACACAGACACACATGCATGCATGCACGCACATATGCACAGGCACGTGTGTATGTGCAGGCAACTTTAGGTACCGGTAGGCAAGATGAATCTCACTCTCACAGATCTGAGCTCAAGGAACAAGAAGTAGGAGAGTCACAAACGTAGATGAAGACTGGGACAGGAGCAGAGATCAAAGCCAAGTTCAGGGAGAAGGGGATATTAGAGGTGACTGTGAAGGATGAGAGATGATGCGGGCTGAGACTAGGGGGAAGAGGAGGAGCCAGCGGAGCCTGTCGAGGGATAGCTTTGGTTGGGTTGCAGATCTCCATCCCCAAAGAGCTGTGTGTGGCTGTGCTGTACATCCAAGGCTACAAGAACTGGCAGCAGGTGCAACCAAGGAGGAAGACAGCCCTTGCAGAAGCCTAGCATTTGGCATTTAAAGAATGCTGTGTGGTGCCCATAGCTGCTCTAAGTGCTGAGGATATAGTAGAGGACTAGAAAGATATCTCTCTAGCAGGGTGTGGGCAAGCAAAGCAAGGAAAGGCACGCTACACTGGAAACAGACTCGTGAAATGACTAGGGGAAGTGAGGAGCGCTGTGGGAACCTCTGAGAGGATGGGGGCCCTTGAGGTGTGGAGGTCTCCAAGGGGTGCTCTACAGTGTTGAAGACAAGGTGCCAGCCATGGCAAGATGCACAGGAGGAGTCAAGACAGCAAGCACAAAGCCACTGAGATGGGAAGCAGCTCGGTATGTGCCAGTGTTTCAGGGCAGAGAAGTGGAAGAGCGGATGAAGTCATCAGTCTGGAAGGGCCCTGTGTGCAGGGCAGGACCTGGGGACCACAGGCATGGGTTCGAATGTGCTCCTAAGGGTGATGGAAAACTACCAGGAGGTTTCAAGCGCAGGAGCGATGGGATGTGATTTTCATGTTTTAAAATCTGGTGGACAGGTGGAGAGTGGATCTCGGGGGCAAGGGCTGGAGCCAGCACATCACTTTGGAGGTGATTAGCTGTCCAGGGCTGAGAAGGCGGCAGAAGAACTGGGAGAGGTGCATGGATGTTGAATTAATCTTGAAAATTAAGCCTACGGCATGTCCTCGATGACTGGAAGTGGTGTTTGAAAGGAAAAGAAGAATTCAAGATGACTGCAGTGAGTTTGACCTGAGCAACAGGAAGGACGGACACATCATCGTCAATGTGGTGAGGATGAGCGGGCTTGAGAGAAAAGCACTCAGAAAGTAAGTATAATGATGTTAATTTTGAAGTTCCATGGTGGTGTCAAGTAACTAATTGGACGTATACCACCGTCTTTATTGCTATCGTGTAGAATTGGAACAATCATGTACCTGATAACTTTGTTTCAATCAATTTTAAATAAGCTCATGCTTCACCAATATTATCCAAAACATCAGTGGTTTTGCAGACTACTAGTATTTTTTTCCCCAAATACATATGCAAAGTAGTCCAGATAATCACAGTCTCCAGATCCTCTTGGAATTCAGCGGTGACATTTCCTTCTTGCCTATCCTCTAGGAGAGTCTGCGCACCTAGCACGGATGCGGCCGTTGGTTTGGACACTTAGGATGTCCTAAGGACAACTGAAGGGACTGTAATGAGGTGTTGGCTAGAGACAGACCAATCTGACAGCTGTCCCAGGTCTTGGGGACATCCACCCAACTGCCCAGCAGACCCTTCTCAGTCCCTTGCGTGTTAGGCGGAGTCACAGCGGAGAGACCGCCCCACTTTCCTGAGGTCCATGCGCCCTCTGGTGGTTGGGTTCCCTTTCTATGGATTTCGTGCCTTTTTGTTTTCAGGGTAAACGGAAGGGTATGGCATCGGGGCCTTGGCCTCCCTCCCAGGAAGGAAACAAGTGGCCAGACTAGCTTTAAGCCCCAGACCAAGAAACAGATAGATGCTGCTGAGGCGGGAACTTCGACTGCATTAAGATGAGGATGGCAGACTAAGCCACACAGGGACTACCAAGGGTAAGAGCCAAAGGGAAGGTGAGTGGCGGATGGGAATAAGGCCTTTTGTTCCCTGAAAAGGTCCCCAGTGCAAAGAAAAGCAAACTGATGCACATATACAAATAAGGCAGTTTACCTTCAGTGGATATATTCAAAGGAAAATAAAAAACATTCCAATTCAAACATTTTAAAATGAAAAGCATGGAACATCAGGCTGTGCCACATAAATACAGCACATAATGGAAAATGTACTTCATTTCTTATATTACAGTCAGTTACAGAAGACAGAAGGGGGTAGCAGCCAGCAACAGGGAGAGTCACGCTCCTGCTCTCGGGCAGAGCTGCTGAGAGGGAGTGGGTGCGGCTGGTCAGAAACATGCTGCCTGCAGTGGCTGCCAGCCAGGCCTCACAAGGATACCCACCTCATGCCCACAGAGATGAGCCAGCACGCAACACTGATGTCTCTCGAGGTCGCTGAACACAGGCACTTGGAGCACCCCCAAAAGTTGTAGAAATTGGGCCAGAGGATGTCTAGGAAAAGAGGAGTTAGAGAGAGTCTGGGAGCTGAACCTGAAGTCTGGGTCTTGGGCCAGAGGGTTCCCTGGTTTGCCACAGGCAAAAGCAGCTTGGAGACTCAGTGTGCACTGCATGGGACACTCCGCAAAAAGAGTACTCAGTCGTGGGGCTAGAGGGTGAGACAGGCCCCAGGGAGCATGATACACAGTTCTTGCTAAAACCAATGCAAACACTTTCAGTGCAGTCATTCCCCTGCCCCCGGCCCCAGTGCCAGCCTAAGTCTGTAAAGGGAGCCACCCAGCCAGGCCCCAGCACGTGGTGAAGACTGAACTCCTTAATGCAGCCCAAGAAGCAAGCATTTTGGCAAGCAGCTGGCCGGGTCCCCAAAGGCGCTTCCTCCTCACGGCTGGGCCTCTCCTGAGGTGGAAGGGCTCAGAGGCTTCTGTTCCATCCCGGTGCCCAACAGAAGCTGTAGCATAGAGCGCTGGCCCACGATGAGTGCCATCTCCCTGCTCGGCAAGGTTTCCTCTAGGCGAGGTTTGTTATCCTAAGCTGGGCATGAGGCCAGGAAATTATTCTACATTCGAAAGAAGCCTGGCTAGAAGAATGAATTATCAGAAAAATACCCAGAGACAATAGCACAGGCAGCACAAGTGAAAAATAGATCAACTGGACTGTGATGAAAGGAAAAGCTTTGTGAACAGAGTAGAAAAGCGACCTGCGCAGTGGGGCGACATAGTCTCCAATCGTAGCTGGTGAGATGATGGTAATCGTGGTATTTTATGAGCTCTTGCAGCTCAACTCACTTAAAATCCCTGAAGAGCCCGAATGGACATTTCTCCAGACAAACAGCCCACATGCCCCAAATCATGGCCCCACAGAGAAATGCAAGTCAAAGCCACGATACGATATGGTCTCACTCCGGAAAAGGAGGAATGTTGGTGAGCAGGTAGAGAAGTGGGGAGACCTGTGTTCTGCTGATGAACCATAAACGGTGGATCCCCCTCCGGAGAATGGTCTGGCAGGTCTTCAAAAACTGAAAAGTAGAATTATTTTAGGACCAGCAATTCCATTTCTGGGTATCTACCCCAAAGAACTGAAAACAAATGAGATATGTGTATAGCCAGGTTTGGAACAGGGACATTTAGACAGACAGATGTCAGAAACAACCCAAGTGTTTATCAACAGAATTAGTAAGTGAAATGGGGCCTGTCCGCACAGTGAGTCACATTCAGCCTCAAGGGGCAAAGAAGCTGACAGAACTCCTCCCGATGGGGGCTACCGTGTGGAAGGGTGCTGATAGTCCATGCTAAGTGAGTGAACCCAGAGTCCAAGAATTAACATAATATGTGTCCACTGCTGCGTGGTTACTAGACTAGCCACGTTCATAGACGCAAAAAGTAGAGCTGTGGTTGCCAGAAGTGAGGGGAGGGGCAAGGAGCTATTTAAGGAACACAGATTCAGTCTTGTGAGATGAAAAACACTCAGAGATTGACTTCATGGCAATGTGAAGATACTTTTTAACTTTTATTTTTACCATCCGTGTTTGCAGTGTACAATGATCACACTCCCCATGGAGGGCTGGCACATGTACACAACACATCGTAATTTTCTTAATCCCTTTTTGCTCCCCTCCCTCTCCCCTCCTTCTGTTCCTTGATCCTCTTCCTTTTAGCAAAAGACCTATTTCACTGTTTCGTATTATCTTTTATGTTGCTCATCAATTTATTTATATTTTAGGTTTCCCATATAAGAGAAACCACGGCATATTTAAGTTTATGTGTCTGCTTTATTTTACTTAGATCTCATTTTCCTACAAATGACCCAAACTTATTCTTCTTTATGGCAAAGTAGTACTCCATTGCCTGCAAATCCATTCATCTTTTGACCGATATGTAGACCACTTCTGAGATCGAGCTATTCATGAGCTGGGCTGCTATAAGCGTGGGTGTGCATGCATCGCTGCAGTGTGGCGTCTTGTACTCTTGGGGAAAGGTACTTAGGAGGGGAACAGCTGAGACTAATGGGATTTTGCTTTTTGTTTTCCAAGCCCTCTCCACACTGATTTCCATGGCGCATGTACTAGTTTACTCTCCCAGCAACAGTAGGGTTCCTTTACCCCGACAGCCTCAGTTATTATTTGATTTCTTGTTCATGGCCATTCTTTCCGGAAAGAGATGGCACCAGTGTTGTTGTAACGTGTGTTCCTCCGATGGCCAGAGATGGTGAACTTTTTCTCATATATTTGATAATGCACGTATACTTAACATTATTGAACTAGACATTTAAAATGGTGGAGAACTAAATTTATGTGCTTTTTATCACCACAAATGAATGAATGAATGCCAGGCATGAACACGGTGGCACAGGTGTCTGCACCTCGACCTTCTGCCCCATGAGCCAGCATAGGTCTCTCAGGCTCCTGAGCACCTTATGACCTTATGACCTACAAGTCAAATAGCTGCTGCTTCTGGAGATTCTGACCAGCTTCCTGGGCAAAGTCGGTGCTTCTTTCAGGACCTGGCTGCTGGCAGTTGCAAGCACAGGCATCTGGGTGAGGCATGTCACTTCGTTCATTTACCTGCTCCCTCGGGATTCACTTCTCACTGGTTCTTCTGGATCAGACATCCCTGAGGCTGCAGAGAGCATCACAGTCCCCTGGAGAAACACATCTGCTACAACTGATTGCCAGGTTGTTAAAAAGTCGGGATGAAGAGGCTCTCAGACAACGTGGAAGCCTGAAGACGGGATGACTGTCTGCCTACTGGGGGAACGGGTGCGGATGAAGTTCTCCTCTAAGGAACTGGTGCCAGAGCTGATTCTAAAGGACCACCAGGGTTTACATAGGCAGGGGAAGATGGCACAATGTATGCTAGGCAGAATGAGTCCTGGAAAGATGAGGATGGATTGACAGAGGGAAGGAGAGAGCATAAATAGCAGAGGTGAGCAATACATACCACATAGAGTTGGGAGCAATTTATTAACTCATAAGTTATGCATGCCTTTAGTGCACATATGAACTTGAAGAGCCTTCCACCCACTGCAAACTTTCAAGGACTTTTCAAAAATGCCCTGCATAGAGGGGCGGTGGCCAAAGCAGCCAGCAGCATCGCCTGCTGAGCGCTTAGCAGTAGTCTTGTTCCTCATCTCCTGACTTGGAATAGACTAGAAGCAGAAACCTCATCACCCTTCTGCTCCAGAGAAGACTGCAGAAACTCTACTCCTGGCAGGCAGGTAGACAGAGACAGACAGACAGAAAGACTAGGCAGCAAAGTGTAGTGGTCCACAGGAGCCAGGCAGAGGCCGTAAGGAGGCAGTGTGCAAACCATGCTACACAGGCTTCCCGTCCCAGGCTTTCCCTGGAGTCCAGCTCAGCTGCTCCTCTTTCTGCAGGCCTGGCCAGACTGAAGCTCCTGGGAGCCCAGCTAGCGGTCTCTTCTGTCCACAAGCTCAGCTCTTAGCTATGCTGGGAGGGCAACTCTTGGATGGTTAGGCCAAAAACTGAAGCCTCCAACAGGCTTTGAGGAGGATCCTAGCAACAGGAGAACAGCGAATATTAGTCTGGAGATCTATAGAGCTTGTGTAGACCCGAGGTCAAGGCAAGGCTTCGGAGGCCTTGGGGTCCCAAGCTCTAAGGTTGCTCATCGACACCTGGCTCAGGGCTGTTCATCCCATCTGACAAATAATCATCTTCATGCTGCTTCATCTTGGTCTCCAGGACTGTGATGCGCTGCTTGAGCTTCTGCTGGGCTCCTGTGTACTCAGCCAGCAGGCGGCCAAAGCGAGTGTACAAAGTCTCCATGTTGGTCTCCAGCTGCTCTAGCTTCTCCTGCACATCCACCTCCATGCTGGCTGCTACCTCACTCTCATCCAGCAACCCTTCTTTCATCAGGATCTCTCGGCCCCTCTCCTCCAACACCTTCTTGGCATCAGGGTACTCAGTCACCGCTTCCATAAGATCATCCTTGGACAAGCAGAAGAGGTCGGAGTAACCCAGGCTGCGGATATTGGCCGTGCGCCGATTGCCCATCTTGCTGCCCTTAATGTTAAGAATGCTGATCTCTCCAAAGCAGCTCCCAGCTGAAAGGAGAGCATACTGAGTCACCCCATCATCAGCCACCACTGCCAACTTGCCCTCCTTGATTATGTACATCTCCTTGCCAATGTCCCCCTTGCGGCAGATGTAATCCCCAGGGCTGAAGACCTGAGGACGGAGCTTCAGGACCAGTTCTACCAGCAGGCCTGCCTCACAGTCTTGGAAGATTCGCACTTTCTTGAGTGTGGACAGGTGCACATTGATGGCTATCTCAGCCCTGAGCTTGGCTGGCAGGTTCTTAAGAACTTCCCGTTCATCTACCGTCTTCTTATTGGTCCACAGGTAGTCAAACCACCTAATGACCTTGGCTTCCATCTCCTTACTAACCTTGCGGAACTGCATGTAGTGTTTGACAGCATCTATCTTGGCCTGGAACTCTGCCCGCGTAGCATTCATGTTGGAGATCATGGAGCCCACATTTCCCACGATGGTGGCAAAGATGAGGACACCAATCAGGAAGTCAAAGATGACAAACAGGTACTCTTCATCCTTTACAGGGGGTGGTGTCTCCCCAATAGTGGTGAGAGTCAGTGTAGACCAATAAAGGCAGTAGATGTACTCCCTAGCCAGGTAGCCATACTCAGGGTCCGTGATGTTGGGGTAAACCCAGGTGTCCACCCCAAAGCCAATGGACTTGGAAATGGCATAATAGATGCAGGCATTCCAGTGGATGATGACCAGGATATAGAGGACCAAGTTGCTGATACGGAATATGTTGGGGTAGCTGGTGCGTGTCTCCGTACGGTCAAAGAACTCGAACATGCGGGCAAAGTGTAGCAGGCGGTTGAAGCGCACCTCAGGGCTATGGATTCCCACAGCAAAATAGATCAGATCCGTGGGGATGATGGAAGCCACATCCAGCTTGAACTGCAGGGTATGGATATAGTTGTCTCGTAGCTTCTTGGTATCTTTGACCAGCAGCCCCTGCTCTAGAAAACCTAGTGGACATACAACCCAGGATGTCACCTCTGTTTCCAGGCACTCCCCTGCCTATAGGCTCATACTCAGCAAGGACTAAATTCCTCCTTTAGCCCTTTATCCCAAGGAAGAATAGAGCTCATATAGTAGGGCCGGCCAGAAAGAACCCAGGAGACCATTCCCAGATCCGAACCTCTCAAAGCACATGAGATCACACGATTCAAAGCAAATCCGTCACCCATTGGAGCCCCAGCCAGGCAACTGAGGCCAACAGCATATTCCATACATCATTCTCTGAAAATTTAGACTCAGGTCTTTGGGTTTGTGGGTCCTACTGCTACCTGTAGGTCCCAGATTACTCACCTGTGCGCAATCGGATGAAGAGGTCTGCGATGTAGACCACATCTGAGAAGTAGTCCAGCACCAGCCACACCAGGAAGTATCCTCTCTGGAGGTCACTGAAGCAGGCTCTGCAGGACAACCACTGAGTGCCTATTTGTGCAAGGCTTAAAATGGCCACCAGGGGAGCTGGCGAGTCACCTTCAGTCTGGTGCTAAACTTGTACCTCTACATTTGTCAATATGTAGACATCACTCAAATGCATCATTATTGCCTCCCTCATCCATTAGACTATGAGCTTTAGGAAGGTAAATACCTTCTCTTAGGCATTAGCACATGCACCACCCCTAGCCCTGGGCACTAGGACTCAAGTGCTCAATGGTGTCAGTTGAGAGAAGGAATAACTCATTGGAGGAACAAATTGCAGTGCATTGCTGACTCGCCTCTATACTCATCACTCCAACACACAAAGAGTGATTAAAATATATGGTGTGAGTGTTTGAATTTTAAAAACATATTTATCACAACCAAAGAAACAGTGTCATGGATTTTCATATTCCAACACACTTATCCTGTCATCCTTGCCACCTTCTGAAGCAGTTCTGAAGCCCTCTTTCCTGAGTGTCACTAGTTGCATGTCCTGGTTGCCTCAAAGTCCTGAATGTTTCCCTTTCTTGGTCATTCGGCCTTGGGGAAGAGCCAGAAGTCGCACAGTGCCAGACTCAATGAATAAGATGGATGAGGACACAGCGCCATGTTTTTGTTTTTGTTTTTGTTTTTGTTTTTTTTTTTTTTGCTTTTTTGGAGACAGGGTCTCGCTTTGTAGTTCAGGCTGGCCCTGAGCTCACTATGGTGCCCAGGCAAGCCGCCGCGAACTCAGCAATCCTCCCGTCTCTGCCTCCCGAGTGCTGGGATGACAGGCATGAGCCACCACGCCCGGCATTATATGTGGTAACCGGGGATCGAACTCGGGTCCTTGCGCTTGCGAGGCAGATGCCGGAACCACTGAGCTAACCCTCCGGCCCACAGCGCCATGTTTTATGAGCTTGCTTTTCCATTGGATGGTGCTGGGCAGCAGCATGCACCGTAATTTTGATCACACCTTGTGTAGACACTCAGGAAAAAGGACTCCAGAACTGCTTCAGAAAGAGGCAAGAAAGATGGAATAAAGAAAGACAACATATTTTGAGGGAGAGTCATGGCAACGTATCCTTTACTGTAGTAATTTTTAAAATTTAAATACTCAAATGCCGGACGTGGTGGCTCACGCCTGTCATCCCAGCACTCGGGAGGCAGAGACAGGAGGATTGCTGAGTTCGCGGCGGCTTGCCTGGGCACCATAGTGAGCTCAGGGCCAGCCTGAACTACAAAGCGAGACCCTGTCTCAAAAAGCAAAAAAAAAAAAAAAAAATTTAAATACTCATCCTACATTTTGATCACCTTTACACACTTGTGATCACCCAACGCAGCATACTAGCCAATCCAGGAGAAAACATGCTGATGGCTGGGCTTAGCTAGAGGAAGTGGGAATAGAGAGAGGTTGGAGACTGAAGGAGAAACTAACAGGACTTGGAGCTGAGTGTAGGGCCTAGGGCGGTGGTGGGGAACCTGTGCCACATCTGCTGTAGCCAGCTGTTTGTTATCGCTGAAAGCTCTAAAGGGTTCATCTAACTGGCCTAGGGAGAGGGCGGGGTGGAAGACAGAGCCCAGGGTGAGGATCCAGTGAGTGCATGGCACCAGGAAGAATGGTCACATTTAGAATCAAGCTCCAAAGGTCACAGAACCAGCAGTGACTAGTGCTTCAGCCACCCTGGGCCAGCCTGAGACAAAGACTTTATATGTGTTACTTCTATCCAGAATAATCTCTCTGCCAGCCTCATGTATCTAAATAGCTGACTTCTACTAGCTGTTTGTCAAAAGGGCTACTAACTAGAATATACAAAAACTTAAACAAATCAGTCCCCCCAAGTTTAAAGACCCAATTCAAAAATGAGCGTCAGAAATGAACAGACACTTCTCAGAGAAAGAAGTAAAAGCAGCCAAGAAGCATATGAGGAAATGTTCAGCATCACTGGTCATTCGAGACTTTCAGATCAAAACAGCACTGAGATTTCACCTCACTCCACAAAGAGTGGCTGCTATTGTGAAATCAACCAGCAATAAATGCTGGCAAGGCTGCAGAGAGAAAGGAACTCTTCTCCACTGTTCGTGGATTGTAGACTTGTACAACCATTGTGGAGATTCCTCAGAAAACTAGGATTAGAGGTCCCATTTGACCCTGCACTCCCCTGCTAGGAATATACTCAAAGGAATTAAAAGAACCATATTGTAAAGACATATATTTATAGCAGCTCAGTTTGTGATAGCCCAATCTTGGAAACAACCCAGATGCACATCAACTGGAGACTGGATAAAGAAGATGTGGTTTTTTTAAATATAAAATGGAGTGTCACTCTGCCATAAAGAATGACAAGTTTCATTCATTTATGTGCAAATGGATACACCTTGAGGACACACTAATAAGTGAAATAAATAGGTCACAGATACATAAATACTGTATCTTTTCTCTGGTATGAAAAACTGTAGATGTAAATGAGTTCTAGAATGTATGATAGATTTTATAAAATAGGAAATATTCAAAGGGAATGTGGTGGGGGAATGTAATGAGGGGGAAGAATAAATAAATATGATTTGGAAAGAAAAAGAAATAGCATGTATATAAGGGGTGGGGGGCTGTTGGTGGGTAGGGATTTGGTAAAAATGAGAATTAACTTGTATCATATACTGGTACAAATTCCCCAATGTTGGGTGTGATTGTGAGTTGTATATAAAATGTAACAATAAAGAATTTTTAAAAACTGACTTCATCCCACCTAGCAGGCCTCGCCTCCTCAGAAGCTCTAGCTGGCATTTCTAGCAACTCCCTCCCACCAGACCCTGGAATCATCTTGTCATTTCCTTCTTTCTCCATTTGTAGCCAGTGTCACCCACTGACCTTCAAGCTCCGGGACAGCACAGACCATGCCTCTTTTACTCGCTGTGTTCTCCCCAGCACTGAGCACAGAGCCCAATAAATGCTCATCAAACTGCTTGTTGAATGAATGACTGAGGTGCAGGGTGGAGTGGAGCGGGGAATACTGGCTAAGGTAGAGAGTCCTGAGGGCCAGACTTAGGGCTCGAACTCAACTCTGTGGGCAATGGGGAGCAACTGAAAGGTGCCCAAGGAGGGAGTGGTATAACTGAATCAATTACTGCACCAGGCGCATGTGTTGCAAGGGTGGTAGTTGTACTGGAGGTGGCACGGTACCTAGGAGGAAGGGTAGGGGCTACGTAGCTACCTGAGAGAGACCAGAGCGCCTCACCTAGGGAGGCAGTACACACATGAAGAAGCACACGCAGGTCAAAGAACTGGGAAGAGGACAGAGGTCAAGGGCTGGTGGCGTATCAAGTATAGTGAGGACTGTTGGATGCGTAAGATAGACAGAGGTGCCGTGGGCAGCCAGGGAACCATGCGAGAGGCTCAAGGTGATGTGAGCTACACGTCCGCAGCTGGAACAGATGTGTTCCTAAATGCCAAGCCCTGTACACTGTGCTGGTTTGGCCGTGCCCTCCAGGGTCCCTCTCCTCACCTGGCCACCAGCAGGCACCAGTTGTAGAGAACAGGCATGGCAATGACGAAGAGCCAGCGGTAGTACCAGTCCCCGGCAGGGTCTAAGACGAATAGTTCAAATTTCTTCCTGAGGAGACAAACAAAAGGCCAAGTTCAGGACCAGGTCTTCCAGAGCCTCAGCATCCTGCACCCAGAGACCAAAGGTTCCCCCAAAAGCACTGTGTATGGGCCTATGTGGAATGAGAGGTAGGTTGGCTTAGGGCTCCGGTTTTCAGGGACCCACAACCTCAAGCCAGGAAGGTGGACGATGAAGGACACCGCTGTTCCCATTGTGACTACAGAGAGGACCTCTGGATGCCCTGCTTGGAAGGCATATCAGGGCGGACCTTTGAACAGGAGGCCTGTTCCCACATCTCTGCCAGGAAGAGAGAGAAACCCCACGCAAGTGAGTACACCCCACCCTCTCTTTTTGGTTCCTGGCCTCTAGCCTCCAAATCACTGTCCTAGATGCTCTGTTCTACCTGGGGAGACCCCTTTTCCTCCACTCACCAACAGTAGTGAATGTTGGTTTGGCCGGACTCCTATAGGCACCCACTCATCCCTCAGAGAACAGACCCTCCACTTCTGCCTTCTCTGCCCTGTGCCCTCTCTTGGTCCATCGTCCAGGTCTTTCCCCACCAACTCTCTGCATGTTCTCTCTTCAAAGACCCATCTGTTTGCCCACTGGGGAGCTGGGAAAGGCATACCTTCATCAGCACTCCCTGGGTGTACCTTCTCAATGGATTTATTCCCCACTGGACCTGCAGCCAAAGGTGGCAGACCCTTGCCCAAAGCCCCTCCCTGCCCACATTCACTTCATCAGTCCTTAGAGGACATGTGGCATGGGGGAAGCTAAGGTGAGAAAAACCACCAGGGGTTTCCCTGGAGCATAGACCACTGGCTGTTAGAAAGGCTGTGGGAAAGGACAGTGGAATTGTTCTGGAGTTAAAAACTGCAAGTATCTCTGCCCAGACCTTTCTCTACCATAACAGGGCTTGGCATAGTCGCTGATCTACCCCCAGCAGTGGTATTTGAAGCCCCATTTAGCTCTCCCATTGAGTGCTTGGGAGCGCTTGAGCCCCACTGGCTGGACAACTATACTTAGTGGCCTTTCCCTCGCTGTCCTTGTCGCCTTTGCCATCTCCCTGTTTTGTCGTCACAGTCTGGAGCTCAGGCCCACGGAAACGCTCAAGGAATGAGTCAGGCCTAGGTTCTTCCTCACGGAAATTCTTGTTGGCCCAATCTCTTATAACTCCCACCAGGCGTACAATCCTAGAGGAGAAAAAGGAGAGAGAAAGAATGAGCCAGAAAGGAGATCTTTGCTGTTCTGAAAGGACTTGTTTCTGAGAGCTCATTGTCTGGTAAGGGAGATGGAAGATGAAGATGCAAACTGGAAACAGACCAGGCCATGATTTCCTGTGTTACAGGAACTGGGATAGAGATCAGCACTGAGGGCAGGGGCTGGGGCTCAGGCAGAACCAGGGATGCATCCTGAGGGTCGGGGGTTAGGACAATAGCCTCTAAAGAATAGCATCTCACTTGAATGTGAAGAGCAAACAGGAAGTCTTTAAGGAAAGGTAGAAGTTGAGTTAAGGCAGGCAAGGCCAGGATGAGTTTCCTGTGCATGGCGACCTTGGGGCTAGCTACCTAGGTCCCTCAGCCGGGAAGAATATCTCCCACCGATGCTGAGAGAGCTGGCCCCTCCCAGCTTGCATCACAAGATCCATGGAGTTGCTCAGGCCTCTTGGGTCCTACAGAAAGGTCTAGCAGGGCTGACAGGAGGAGAGCTAGCGTATCCACCCTGACAGAAGAAGGCAGCAGGTTAGTGGAGGAACTCACCTTCGGAAGCCACCCCTCCCCCGCCGAGGGGTCTCCATGTCCGCCAGCCTCTGCAGTTCTGAGGAGGTATCATCATCAGCTGCAGACTGCGGCCTGCAGAGAAAGGAACAGATTTGCTGGATGCAGTGGTGCACACCTGTAATCCCAGCACTCTGGGAGACTAAGGCAGGGAGACCACAGGTTCAAGCCCAGTCTAGGGAAATTAGGGACTTAATGAGACTTTGTCTCAAAATTTAAACAAAGAAACAAACAAAAAACAAAGAAATTTTTTAAATGGAGCTAGGGGTGTGGTTCATTATGAAGGCCCTAGGTTCAATCCACAGTACCGCACACTAAAAAAGGAGTAGAGACGATCCGAAGTTCTCTAAGGATAACTTGACTGATCCCTGGAACATTCCAAGAAGTCTCATCATCCCATTGGAAGAGGTCACAGAGCCCAAGACCTCCTGCTCTATGACAGTGACGTATGCCAAGTGGTGCTGGAAGCCTCTGGCCAACCCTGCAACCCCTCCCCCACCCGCCTTTGTGGACTAGCAGACTCACCTGCTGCTGGTCCTGGGGTCATCTTTGCCATTGGCCTTGACGGCAGGTGGGACCCGGTGGTTGTGGTTATTGGCTGGGGAGCTCTTCACACCATTGGATTTTTCTGTCATCCTCCGTGTACATCTGGGACTCACCTGCCAAGGACACACTGTGGAAGGTCACAGAGTACCTTGGTACCTACAGAGGGCAGGAGAGCTACTGGTGAGTAGGGCGAGAATAAGACCAGGACCTAGCTGACTTCAATGGTTCATGTGTCCAAAAATTCATTAGGGTGAAGGAAGAAAAACCACATTTTGTAGTGTGGTACTATCTTCATGTGAAATGTCTTATCAGAGCTTGAGGAATTCAGGTATTTTCTTGGCGTTTGGGTGGCACTGAGACAAAGCTGAGTCCCACTATCCCCAGAGGCACCTGAGGTGCTGAAGTCTGTCTCTGTCTTGTAGAGTTAAGCAGAGCGGAAGGAATGCACAAAATAGACTGAGAGGAAAGAGGCTAGGAGGGAAACATCTGGACAGAAGGGAGGCGGCGTCCCATAGTGTTCTTGCTACAGTGTCAGGAGCCTGGGGCATCAGACATTCAAAGCAACTGCTCCCTGCTTGGGCTGGTCAGGAACCTCGGCCGATGAGAAGAGCAATGACCATCAGGTCCCCTCCAGGTTTCCCAAGGCCCCTACTGCTAGGCTTCTCCTGGTATCCTCCTCATCTGGCTTGTTCCAGCTCCTGAAGCCATCACCACGGTGATGGCAGGCATGTCAAGCAGCCTCAGAGATGCTCGCCTGGCGCTCTCTGTGGGACTGTAGCACCAGGATGCTAATGAGGGCACCTGAGGGAAAGGGACCAGCATCTGTGAGTCCCCACTTGCACCCTGGAGGCAGCAGACCATGGCGACAGAAAGTTCCAGGCGATGCAAACAAAGCCAGGCCCACGAACACCCAAAAGGTGGTGTTGAAGAGCAAGCTCGCAGGTGAAAAGGGGAGTGGGCCATCTTGGGGGACACAGCACACATTTATGGTCTCTCTGGGCTTCTACTTCTGAGTGAGAAATCTGCACCCCCTGCCAGAACACGCCCACTTCCACCCATCCCCCTGTCAGGCCCCGTAGTTCTCACAGGTACACTCTTGCCAAGAGACTTTATCTGGTCCAGAAGCTTTGGTTACATTAGGTCCCCGATCACATTCCTGGCCCACAAGTCTCACCCAAGCTGCCCGCCTCTATCTCCAGCGGCCAAATGCGACACAGCCGAAAGCAAACCTGACACCTGCACTTACAAATTGGCTTCTCCTCCAATTTACCCACCTCACGAAGGGGGCCTGCGTTCTTCTGTCCCTCAAGTCAGAAATGTGGACGCCAGGTATGACTCTTTCCTGGAATGACCCCCCAAAATGCCAAGAATCTGTCCGTCTGCTGCCTTCTACCCCCCCCCCCACACACACACTGCCCTGGCCTGGTGTCCAGTGAAGAGTTCTGAGAAGCTACAACCGTGACAGGCAGCGAAGTTGCTACCTCAGTGGAGGAGGAAGGGAAGCCAAGGGGGTGCGAGACACCTGAGGACACTCCCGGGCAGGGTGAGACTCGGGAAGGGAGTGATACGTCAGGGCACTGTCCCTTCCAGAATTCACATATCAGGAAGATAAAGGTAGCCTGGCGCTGTCCTCTGAGATGGGAGCCAATGTGGGTCAGGGTGGAATAAAAGGGGCCTCAGCGGTGATCTTAGCTACAGCAGTGCTGAGGAGGTCTGCTGATAAAAGTGGGTGCATTTCACAGGCTTTAGGTGTCCGAAAAGGGTTATGACGGGCAAGAGACAAAGTGTGTAGCTAATTCTTTCTAGCAGCTTTCCCGAGAATGGGCAGATAGAGTGGGAGGATGTGTGGCTGGGAAAATTTCTCTGTGTTGCTGTTGTTATTATTTTGCACCAAGGAGATAAGAAAGCAAACTAAAAGGCTATGAGAAGAGACTTGGTGGGAAATGATAATATTTGTGCTTTGGTGCAGTCCCCTTTGAGGCCTGAACCCATGCAGCATGGGTTGAGGCCTGGGTTCAGTGACCAAAGGAAGTAAGAGAAAACCTCTCAGGGTCACTGAGAGAGGCTGCTGAGGGACAGACCAGAAAGGAAGGAGGCACCAGACATTTCAGATGTAGGTGAGGTACAGGGAGAGTTTCGACCTCAGATGCATCAAGCCGCAGTACATACGGACCTTGATGGAGGCCATAGGGTTCACAGTGCCCGCTGGGTGTCGTGGACAGGGGAAACGGGATGGACATGAGGACAAAACCAGGCTTGGTCAGAAAGACAACAGGGCACCTTTTTGCTACAGAGAACAGAGATGGACAGGAGACCCTAGTGTTAAGGCTGGAGAGAGAGGGAATGAGTAGGTGTACATACTGCCAACACCTATCTCCAGTCCACGGTTAACTCAAGCCCATACTGCTGCCTATTGCCCTTTCATTCACTCATCTAGTCCAGGCACAAACTAAAGACATCGACTGTGCGCCAGGTCTCCCGAGTTAAAAGAAGAGACAGCAAACAGCATAGTCTGAAGAATCATTACTCTGTTCGTGTTCTATTGTGTTTCTCAGCTGCAGCTAATAGTTTTTGCTCTCTCCTTCTCAAAACAATGAGTTATATTCTCCTACTTCACTGATCACTCCTTTTCTGTGTCTTTTGAAGAATTCTCCTCTTCTTCCCAAATCTAGATGTTAGAAAGACCTGAACCCAGTCCTTGAATGGGTCCTCTGTCCTGTCTGGCTTTCCCCTTTCCTACCCCAGTCTCACAGCTAGATGCTAATGACCTTCAGGCATAGAACACCAGCCCTGCCTCTCTGCTGAACTCTAGCTTGTCTCCTTCACATAACCAGTTGGGTTTTGAATAAGCATCTCAGTACATCCAAAACCGAATTTCTGATCTCCCCTGCAATGCTTATCTGCATCTCAGTGAAGGCAAAGCCATTCTCCCAGTCCTCGAGTCAAAACCTTAGTGTCATCTTAACTCGTCTCTCTCTCATATCACACTCACTCTAAGCATGCAAAGCATGTAACATGCCCTGTATCAACTCATTTCTCACAATCTCCATCAGTGCCATCTAGATCTGTATTTTCTCAGTGCATAGCACACGATAGATGTTCAATGAATAAGCTTTGGATGAACGATCTATGAGTGATCGTGCATTTTCCCTATCCACTACCCCCTTCCTACTTTACTTACTCAGCTTTAGCTACTGCTATTATCAATTAGGTGATTTTAATGGAATGTACAACACTTCTCCATTTGGCAAGGGTAGAAAAACAAAGATCAGACTTCCCTTCCAGAATGCAGCAGTCAAACTTAGAAAAAGGTATGAAACAACAGTTTTCAGTGCTGTAAACAATAAACAAGAAAGGGTAGTGTCCCATAGCAGACAGGAAAATGTGTACGATGAGTCCTGAGATTGCCCCAGATTACTCCCTTGGGGGAGTTTCATGGCCATAGCACAGAGGGGGAAATGTGGGTGGAACCTGACTCATTTCTCAGGTTGAGGTGACACAGAAGGAAATTCAAAGAGGCCAAAGCAGCTGTAGTGTGCAGAGCAGAATATTGGAGAGGAGAGTACTGCATGGAGAGAGAGAGAAAGAGAGAGAGAGAGAGTAGGAGGGCAGAGAGAACTCTGGGAACCTGAAGAGGGTCCTACTCAAGGATCCACCTAAGCCTTTATCAGTGCACACCAATGCAGAAGCTATTCCTGTTCGAGGCAGGAACCTTCGTCTACAATTAGATACGGCAGCCCTCACCTCTCACATAGGGCCTGATACCATGAGCCAGACTGGGAAGCCCAGTGACTCACAGGTATTGGAGAGTGGTTAACCCTTAGACTGAGTGCTGTCACACTCCACTGAAAAATCTTAAAAGCAGACTTAAAGGGACACAGTTCTTTCCAGGTAATTTCACAGCTTCCCAGAAATAAGATTCAGGAATTATTTCAGAATATAAAAATACCCACCATCCAACTAGGTAAAATTCACAAAGCGTAGTATCTATACTGAAGTTAGCAGACATCCACACAACTTCTCCATAATGAGGAGGAAGTACTCTAGAAATTGAGACAAGTCCAGAATTGGTACACATGTAGAATTAACAGACAAGACATCAAAAGTTAGTATACCACTGTAGTTTGTTTTTCTAAGAAGTTTTGAGGTGTGGGATATATAAATCAACCTTCTAGACATTACAAGTATAATCTGTCATATGAAAGATTCACTATAGCCACATCTCAGTGTCTTTCCAGACCCTACTGTGCATGACAGACTCTGCCAGCATTCAAGGCACTTGTACAAACTGATGGAGAGTCATGTTTGTGTATAACCTATACACCCTCCTATATTTCACCATCTCTGGATCACTTGTAATATCTAATATAATGGAAATGTTGTATCGATGGCTATTATTCTGTATTGCCTAGAGAACATGTCTACAAGCTCAGCACATATCCAATTTTTTAAAGAGATTTTCAATTCAAGGTTGAATTGCATAGACCACACGTATGGAGGGTAGGCTGTCTCTGGGATTAATAGGAGATCAGATACAGTAGAGGAGATCAGTGAAATTATAGACAATACAGTGAAACTGTCCAAAAAGAAACATAGAAAAAAGAATCAGAAAAAAAACATTATTAAGCTCTTTGATTCAATTGAGCAAGATGGGTGTAGTCATGTTCTGGAAGGAGAGGGACAATGAGAGATGTCTGACAACATAACTAAACAACATAACTATATGTTATACCTCTTTACATTTACAATTGCACGGATGGAAGAAGCTCAGTGACACCCAAGTGCATGCTCACATGCCTGAGTGTGTGCAGGTGCATGCGTACGCACACACACACACACACATCATGAAAACTACACCAAGACAAATTACGAAAACTTTGCAGAACATTTTCTTTCCAGCTTCCAGCTGGACATTTGTCTGGCTGCCCTTGGAAACCTGCAGCTCATCTTTTCCCATGTCTCAGTGGGTTCCCTACCACCATTACTCCAAATAGACATTTGTGACTGAGCAGGATTTCCAGCCCTACCCGCTGGCCTTCAAAGTAGCTTGGCCCTCAGACTTCTCCAGAGAGCTGGCTAACTTTCACTCTCCCTATCTGCCACTTCCTATCATGTTTCCAAGGTCCTGGGGGAAGCTGCATCCAGGATTCTGCCGCTCCTCTTGACCCAGCTCCCTGCACTAGACCGTGCCCTGCCAGAGTGTGAATGCTAGAGTGTGCAGTGTTGAACACTGAACACCCAATGCTGGGGAGGCACCTGGGAGGTGTTGCGCATGCGTGAGTGGAAGGAAGGAAGCTCAAAAGCAAGAAGGAAGGAAGGTGGGGCAAAATGGAAGGAAGAGGAAAGAAGAGGAGGAGAAGGAGGAAAGGAGACAGGAACACAAGGTGAGAGCTCAGTGAGGTGCTGCAGAATCTCAGAAGGCAGTTCCTGGGGGGTGTGCAAAACCTTCCAGGGGATCAGATGTCCCAGGTTCTTGAACAACTGAATCTTCTCTGACTTCAGGTTCAATTTAATGCTGGGGCAAGCCAAGGAGTTCATGCCATGTGTGTGCAGGGACCTCCTCCATGACTGGCAGCCGAAGAGAATACTATCAAGTTCTGAGTTCATCCTTCAAGTCCTCTAGTTCTCACTGAGCACTTCCTCCTGGGCTCCATACCCGCTGGGATCCACGGGTCGTCTCTAGCTCCTGGAGGCAGCCACTACTGACACCCAAACGGACAAGTCTCTCTGCCCCTACTCCAAGGTTCTAGCTTCCCAGTGCCTTGTCTTGAGAAAGGGATATCTTTCTCCACATGTGCTCACTCAGAAACTTAGCAGTCAGCCAGGAGTGAGTGATGGCGCATGCTTGTAATCCCAACACTCTGGAAGGCTGAAGCAGGAGGACTGCAAGATTGAGTTCAGCCTTGGCAATTTAACAATTTAGAAAAACCTGGCCTCAGAATAGAATAAAATAACTGGAGATATAGCTCTGGGCAAAAGCTCTGAGTTAATCACCAGTACTGGAAAACAAAAAAGAAACTTAGGTATCATTCTTGATACTCTCCATCTAATCTCCAAATCTCATTGGTTCGACTGCTGAAATCTCTCTCCAGCACTTTTTCCCATCCACCCACACTGCTGCTGCTCCAGATCCTACCTGCACCCTGTCACAGCCTTTAATTTACTGTTCATCCACAGGCAGATCCCCACCTGTCTTCTTCCTGCTCTCTGCCATCCACACCGCCAGGGGGAATACAGTGTAATACTTATTAAACATATATTGGCCAAGCAAATGAATAAAAACAGATGAACGCATTTGAGTGGATTCCCTCAGCTTCTGTCTGCTTCCCCCAATCCATGCCATGTTTCACGGTCCCTTTTCCCTACGTTGTCTGCACCATACATTTGTTGCCTCCTGATGATGAACTCAACAGTTGACTTTTCTTTGTAAACCGCTACAGCTGGGGCTCAACGTGATGCACTAGTCTGTGTTCCATCCAAGCTCTCAGTCTCCTCTCTCCGGAGAAGGCAGCCACCACCAGGGGTGCTAAGGGGTAGCTGGAGGGGGTCCCTCCTGGAGAACGAGGAGCTCAGTGTCCTACCACTGGCAAGAGGTCTAGAGAGGAGGCCACTCCTATGGCTACAGTATGGTGTGGACAGCATCTGCACAGATGTCAAACTGAAGCTAAAACAGACTGCTAGGCCCACAGCAGCCCTGACTGCCTGCCACCGTGCCAGGCCTACTGCCTGGCTCTAGAAACTTCTTTCAGCCAGAAGTTCCCACAGCTTAGCTGCCGAAAAGTTTGCTCTCAAGGATCTCGTGCAGAGGCCTGGGAGCTGTGCCAAGGGCTCAAAGCGAAGACTGCAGTCCCAGCAAGGTTTCTGGGAGAAGCATCAGGTAGTGTAGTGGCTGCCCTACTCGGGGAGTTCCTCCCACGGGGAGAGCCGGGGAGCCACAGGCAGGCAGGCAGTGGAGGCAGGAGCAGGACAAAGGCTCCCTGTGAAGCTGGGCTCCTTACAGAACTGGGCCTAGCCAGGAAGCCCCTCAACCCTGCTGCTCCTAGCCTTCTCCAGCCACCCCTCATCACCTTCCTGAGAGATGATGGGGGTTTGGGTGTCTCGGGGCAAGACGAATATAACACTCACACCCACTGCACTCCTATAGCCTCTAGGATTTCATTTGACTGCTTTGACAAGACACAGAGTTCCTCCAGACATCCATCTGCCTCAGCCTCCAGACAGGCTGTCCACACAGGGCCCATGGCAACCTGGGTCTGTCCACCCACTTCCACAGGCTCCAGGCCCAACTTCATGGAGTTCACCAGCCCCTTTCCTTACCAGTCAGACTGCTTGAATCAACATTCGGTGGCCCATCCACACTGCCTGCTGCGGTCAGACACTTGCTCTTGAAGGATCATGAGCTCCTGAAGCCAAGAGAGATCCCTTGTTTCTCCAGCCCAGGGTCAGCAGAGTCCCGGAGCCCGCAGCAATGCAGCTGGCAACCTTGAAGTCAGGGAGCTGTCCTCCCCAACCTAACACAAGCAATGAAGGCTGACAAAGGCCCAGAATAGCTCATGCCCACAGTTTAGAGGAGCTCAAGACTGCCCAGGGTGCTGCAAGGCCTCTGAAAAAGCCATCCTACCAGGGGGCCCTACATGCTCTAGGCTCTTGGTGAGCAACAGTCAGGCACTGGTTGCCTGCTGTGGAGGCTGCTTCTCAGCCTAGACCCAGGAGCTGGCCCCTCCCAGGCTCCCCAAGAGACACCTCCTCACCTAGAGTGTGCTCAGGGCTTTGTATCTGGAGACCAACCTCCAGCTCGCATGCACAGCCAGTATGCACCTGCCCAGAAGTGCCGACGCAGGCCCAACCTGCTCACATGACTAGCAGCCAAACAGGGGGAGACAGAAGCCAAGAGTGCAGCAGGACTGAGGAGGAATCAATTCTGCCCTCCAAGATCCCCTGGAACTTGGCCCCCAAGAAAGGCCAGGTCAGCCAGGAGTGAGTGCTGGCACATCCTTGAGAAAGGGAACTATCAAGAGCCTCAGGGCAGCAGACCCTTGCTTTTCAAAAGGCCAGGATTTCAGACCTAGGTACCCTAGAGTCCCTCCCTGTCCCCTCCCCATGGACCCTCTGGTCTGTCCACCTTCTCCAGCTGTAAGAGAGTCCCAGGGACACACAAAGTCTGGCATACTTAGTTTCAGCTTTTGCGCGGGCCTCGCGGAGACTGGGAGCCAGGTAACAAAACAAGATGTTGGCCGGGGCTCACCCTCTGTGCACCTGCACCGAGGGCTCTGACGGCGCACCTGGCCTTCAGGGCTACATGGCAAGGCTTCACTGTGCACAAAGCCCAGGCCACAAGCAGCTGCAAGTGATCTGCCTGGGATGGCATAAGACCTGCAAGGACATACATCATGCCCAGCGTGGGAGTCATCTTTGGGCAGGGACTGGATATTGAGGCCAGGTGTCATGTTAGCTGATGTCTGCCTGTTTTGTTGTTGTTTTCTTTTGTTTTCCCAGTACCAAGAATCAAACTCAGGACTTTTCGCTTGCCAGGCTAGTACGGTAACACTGAGCTACATCCCTGGCCCCTTGTGTGTCTGCTTTTAGGAGACTGTGCTCACCTGTGATGACTTGTACAATTCAATGTGCATAACATATAGTCCATACGCATAGTAAGCAGTGGTCAGAATTGGCCTCCTTTGATGGGGAAGGTGTTTTTGCAGAAAGCACACACTACAGGTCCCGGGGTGTAACCTGATGAGTGGTTCCCCTCAGGAGTCTCTGAGGCCTTTGTGCAGAGCTAACAGTGAGCCCAGCCTCGCCAGCCACACAGCCACAAGGCCTAGCAGGCTCCGCGGCTCCAGCTCCAAGCAATCCCTCCGGGGGGCCTATGCTGTTTGTTTGAAACTCAGCTAAATTGTTCCCCAGGGGCACCTTTGTTTCACAACATATTTCCAACCAGACTTTCTGCAAACATGTCCGAATCTGCACAAGCCCTAGAGGGCAGCGCCAGGCCTGCCATCTGCAGCCTCTCACCTTTACTCCACTCTGACTTCCTGGCCTTGGTTTGCCCCAAGGCTGCAGATTGGAGGACTGGTCTGCAAGGAGAGGCCCAGGCTTGCTTCTAGGCCTCATGGGGTTCCTGGGTCTCTCCATGGGGCCCATGTGGATGGGCTGGACTGCAGGGTGCTGCTGCCTCCTCCCTGTTCCCCAAAGAGGCTTCCTCTGGCACCACCCCCTACCTTCCCACCCCACCCCCGCTCTGACACTGAACACCCAAGCATCTGTTCTCTCGGAGTACTCCTTTCAGCTTTCAACAAGGAGAGGCTCCAGGGCACAAGCGGGATGCACCTCTGGTTTGGCAGGGGCTCCGCACCTTGTTTCAGAGGGCCTGCAGCCCCCAGAGTGCCTGGGGTGGAGGAGCCTTGTCGAGGCTCAGGGTTCCGTTGAGGACTCTAGAGGGACAGGCACTTTGGACAGGCTCTGGTTTCGGGCCTCTTCTCTCTCACCCACGGTGTCCTCTCTGTCACTTCCTTTGTCTCTCCTCCTTCTGTGTTTCTCTCTCCCACCCTCCCTACTCTCCTTCTCCCTTTCTTCTCCCCTCTCCTTCCCCTTTTTCCTCTCCTGACCCTATTCACAAATATTTCTATTGATTCCATATCTAATGACATGCTCCTACCCTATAAATGAAGAAGTCTTGGCAGATTTGGAAGATAGGGAAAGGTCCACATAGCTACAAAGCCAATGAGAAAGTTTCAGCTTCTCACCTATTATGCTTTAGATCTAAAAGGTGCCCCAAGTCTTAAGTGTTCAGGAGGTGATTAGGACATGGGGGCCACTACACCCATCAGGGGCTCATCCAGGGTGAGTTCATCGCTGAATGTGCTGCCAGGAGCTGGGACGGAGCTGGAGGTGGTCACGGGATGTGACCGGAAGGGGGGGTGTTTGTCCCTAGCTTCTCCCTTCTCCCTCCCGTTCTGCTTCCTGGATGCCATGGGGTAAACAGCTGTCCTTCCCATAATGTTCTTTCTACCTTGGAGCCAGCCAACCGTGGACCGAACCAAGTGGAAACTGACCCAAAGTAAAACCCTTTCTTTAAATTGTGTCCCAGGGACAGGCAGGTGACTAATGTACCTCCCCAGACAGGTGCGCACTGCTGAGGAGAGCACCCGGCCCTGCCCCGCCGCACACTCCCAGGACAAGCTTGTCCTTTCCGGCGCTCAGCTCTCTCCTGTCGGAGTCCCAACAATGTCTCCGAGCTGCGTCCTCACGAGCAGTCCTGTGTGGGAGACGAAGGGACCGCGGCTCCCGGGGAGACGGTGCCGCCCCGCCACAGGCGCCGCTCTCAACGGGCCTCAGTGAGCAGGCTTCACGGCTGTCACCAAGCTTCTACTGAGCACATGCAGAGCCCTGTGCACAGTGTGGAAGGAGACGCGGGAAGAAGCCGAACCACAGCAGGGGATGGGTGGGAGGGCCGGGGCCGAGGAGGCCTGCCGCTCTGTGGCTGCAGGCCAGGCGCTCCCATGCCTCGAGGGCGCTGGAAGAGCAGCGACTGTCACCCCTCAAACCTCCCTCGCAAGCTTGAGGACTGAGCAGACTTGGAAAATGGGCCTTGCTGCCTGGGAGCTTGGAGTGGGGCTGCCAGGGCCCCACTGCCAGGGAGAGGGCGGGGGGAGGCCAGGCTCAGGCGAGGGCCGCAGCCTCCAGCGTGCACCCACAGCCACACGCTGGCCATGCACGCCGACACCGGCAGGGTGGAGAGCACGGCTTCCGTGAAACGCCAGGCGGCATCCGGCTCTTCAAGGGCGCACAGGCGCCTGGTGATCACCAGCAGCTGTGCAAGGAGCGGGCCAGGGTGGGGAGCAGGGCTCCCCCTGGAGGCCGAGGCCCATGGATGGAAGTGTGACAGAACAAGCGGGCTCAGCTGTCCTCTAGGGGTGAAAGGTCCCTGGTATGGACTCAGCAGGGCCCGGCTCAGCCTTCCTGTCCCTTCCTCAGTATGAGCCCCACTCCGTCTCCCAGCTGCTTCAGGGAAGAGCAGTGACGCAGGATCAGAGGGCAGCCTGAGGGTGCACCCAGGGGCTTGGGAGAGAGAAGGGAGCCTGAGCCGCCTCGAATGCTACAGGGCAAGACCAGTGCGGGGACACTTCACGCTCACCTGTCTGCTTATGACTCCCATCTCCAGTCCACTGAGCCCGTCCAGGCCAAGCCCCTCCAGCAGATCCACTCCCAGCTTGCTGCGCAAAAAGAAAAGACAAAATATCAACTCTGGGCCCGGAGGGTTAGCTCAGTGGTTCCGGCGCCTGCCTTGCAAGCGCATGGTCCTCAGTTCAATCCCAGGTAACCACATACAACAATACCGGGTGTGGTGACTCACACCGACCAGCAATCAGCAACATGTACTACAGTGCCGGGTGTGGTGGCTCACGCCTGTCATCCCAGCACTCGGGAGGCAGAGGCAGGAGGATTGCTGACTTCCAGGCTTGCCCGGGCTACATAGTGAGCTCAGAGCCAGCCTGAACTACAAAGTGAGACCCTGTCTCAAAAAAAAAAAAAAATCAACTCTGCTGGTGGCCCCAGGCAAGGCCTGGCAGAAAGGAAGCCCACGTGGGCAAGCAGGTAAGGCTGGGGGCTTCTCTGGCAGTGACTGTCAGCCTATAGCCTTTCCAGTCCTTGGTAAACATGGCCTGGGGCTTAAGAGCAGAAAGCCAGCCTGGCCAAGCCTGCCACAGAGTATCTGGGGATCCCAAGTGGCCAGGAGGCAGCATACTCCAAAGAGCACAATTCCTTCTTAACCAAGCTGCACACCACCGCATCTACCCCAAGCAGCTAAGGCCCGAGGTGCTCCGGCTCTTATGGATCATTACAGCCTTGAAAGTTGCCAGGGTGCTCTTGGACAGAGGTATCACTGTGGCCCAGGTCCCTGGACATCCTGGGCACCTGCCACTGGTGCTCCTACAGAGAAGGAAGGGCCTCTTTAAGCCATTTGGTCACCCCCACCTAAGTGGCCTCCCCAGGTGGTGTGCAGGACTGATGGTGCACCCCGTGGTGCACCCCAGTCATGTGGTACCTGACCCTCTGGAATCGTGGGCTGGCAGCTTGAGGCCCTGTCATCCTCCTCCATAACCCCTGCCCTTCCAGACTGTGCTGGGGGAAGAAGAGTGACAAGGCTCCCTGCCCGCTGCCGGGACTTTCACCTGCAGACATCACCTGAAACCTTCCCTCAGTCAAGGCAAATACTGTTTAAAGAACTGAGTAATAAACATGAAGTTCGTTGAGTTCTTATAGTACTCAGGTGTCCTACCGAGGGCCAGTTTTACATATGATCTCGATGCATTATGTGTTTCAGACATTCTGGACTTCCACTGTTGAAATCCCAGCACACCAAAGGACAGCTCTGACCTTCCCCTTGGCCCCCTCCCTGCCTGCCCTCCTTTGCCCGTTTGACATATCGGGACTTCTCCACTTGACCAACTTCTGGCTCCACTTGATCTGTCACTTGATCTTCTACCAGGCAAAAGTCCCTACAGCTAATACTTCCCACCCCAACCCAGGCACTGTGTGCCAAAGACCCCAGACCCGCTTTCCTGGCCCTGTAGGAATTCGTATTCCAAGGTGATTGGGCCATAAAGGGGACAGCAATGTTTGCTTCCAACCTCTGATGCCGCTGGAAACAACCCAGGGATGGAGATCCACGATCCAGTGTGGCTGGAGAGAAGAACAGAAATTCTAGGAATACCCAGAAAAGTTGTAACAGAGTTTCCCAGGCATAAGACACCCAACACAAACATTCCAAGCCCGGACACAGGTACATGGGGAGAATGCATGCGTACACTTACATATACAGATCGGATGGTCTGTGCCTTCTCCAGCACACAACAGTAGACAGAAACACTGTTGGCTATAGCCAAGGGACACTTTGAGGACCCTCACCTGCCATCACCAGGTAGTCTTGGCCTTGCTTAAGGCTTCTAGGCACCTGTTCTTCCTCCCTGAACATCTCTAGCTCCTCCTTGATGCTGGAACGGCCCATTGCCATTGTTGCCAGTCGCTCAGTTGGATGGGGTGGCTGAGATTGCACAAGGTGCCAGGCACAGAGGAGACACTTGCACAGTCTCCTCTTCTGGGACAGAAGCACAAGGAAGATATGCCCAGTTGTGGAGGTGGAGCCAACCTCCCTCTGGATTCAGGCCTTGGACTCAGCACCTCCTGTTCCTGCCCTGTCTACTTGACTGGGACAGTGGCTTCTGCCCTGCTGCTCTGTAAGCAACTTTAAAGCTACAAGACCGAGTCTTTGCCCATGAGAAAGACTGTAGCTCACAATCATTTCCTTGCTTCAGCCGGGCAGAGGGCAGATGAGGACCCCATTCTACCGCTTCCAGGGAGAAAGAGGGACTGGTCCAGAGCCTGAGAGTCAGTGACCAATGCAGGATCAGGTCCTAGGCCTAGCAGGGTCCCTGGAAAACTCAGCTCTGGCCTGTAATCCAGGCCATACGGCCCCATCAAAGGGCTTCTTTGTAGAGCACATCCTGCCTCTCCCAGTGCCAAGTCTCCAGGCAGAGGAGGTGGCCTTATGCTCATCTGAGTCCGCCTGGCAGAGACACCATGAGAAGCACGGGAGGGAAGGACAAGACAGGAGGGACCTGGTGCAGCTCCCGGAACCTCACGGACTTGGGCCCAGCACTCCCTGGCTTAAGTCTCATCCCCACTTAGCTTCTTTTAGTTGATCACGGAGAGGGTCAGGTTCATGTGTCACCTTCCCAGGCTCCGGCCCCCAGTAAACCCCTCCAATACTAACCTAGGCACTGCTGTTAAAGTATTTGTAGCTGTGGTTAGCATGTCCAACCAGGGGACTCTGAAGGAAACACGTCCCCCTCAATAGCATGCTGGCCTCCACCTATGAAGGCCTTAAAAGCAGTGCCTGAAGTTTCCCTGAGCAAGGGCAATTTCTACCTCACGACTGCACTGCCAGTACCTGCCTGAGCTCTCGGCCTGTCAGTCTGCAGTCCACCTTCAGCCTCCTGGTCATGACTCCCCATGAGCAGTCAAAGTGTAAACACGTAACACGTGAACTGTACTAAGAAACACTTCACCACTAGTCTGCCCCTAGTTCTCACTGTCTCCTCAAACACACTCACCCCTCATTCTTGCCACATTCTGAAGCAGTTCTGGAAGTCCTCTCTCCTCAGCATGATCAAAACCATGGTGAATGCTGCTGCCAAAAGCCATCCAACCAAAAGGCAAGCTGCAAAAGCACCCTAGTGTCCTCATCCACCTTAGCCACCAGATCTGGCCCAAGGCAATGTGGCTGTTCCCCAAAGTCAAAATGACCATGAAAGGCAAATTCAGGACGTGGAAGTACACAAGACAGAGCAACTAAAGACACTCTAAAAAGAGGACCCCCAGAACTGCTTCAGAAAGTGGCAAGAACAATGGGATAAGTGTGTTTGAAGCCAGGGTGAGTATTTTGAGTGAAATTTGTGGTGATGTGTACTGTATTTTTTTTTCTTTTTTTAACTTTAAACATTCTCAGCATTTGGTGGCTCTAGAGAACAGTCTTAGGGCCCCTGAGGGAAGCAAAGGCCATCTGCAAAAGGAACAAAGTACAAAAGGAACCAGGTGGGAGAAGGAGGTGGAGGAGGAAGGAGGTAGAAAAAGAGAGAAAGACAGAAGGAATGACAGAAGGAAGGAAGGAAGGAAGGAAGGAAGGAAGGAAGGAAGGAAGGAAGGAAGGAAGGAAGGAAGGAAAGGAGGGAGGGAGGGAAGGAAGGAAGAAGGGATGGAGGGAGACAGAAAAGGAGAGGAAAAGGAGAGGAGGGCCTGGCTCAGAGAAGGCGGCTTCCTGGGGCTACCTGCCTGCCTGCCAACCCTCCGGCCCAGCATAGAGCTGCTGGAGCCTGGCCTGCATCTCGGGAGCTGGAAGAGGCTGCTCCTCCTTTCTCAGATCTGGAGGAGCAGCAGCGGGGAAAGCTGAGCTTTCCTGGAGGGCCAGCCTAGGAGCAGAGAAGCTACTGAGTGTGTACAGCAGGGCTGAGGAGCCCAGGAAGCTGGAGCCTTCTGTTTCTGGGCAGCCACAATGGCCAGACTGAGGAAATAAAAATAAAAGCCAAGGACATTTGAACTTCACAGAAACAAATCATTTTTAAGGTCCATTTTATGCTCCATGAAACATTTGAGACATAGTGAAGATTATTCATGGTAGCTAGCATCCAAATGTAACCAGATAGCCAGATTTAACCAGATAGACTTTTATCTTGCAACCCTATGTTATTCCTTCCTCTCCAGGACCTTGAACAAGGTCTTTGGACCTCAGTTTCCCTAGTGGATAATAGTGTTAAGTCTCCCCCCAAACCAGTGGGTGGGCTGGGAGGCGTGCTCAGAAGTCAGCAGAGCAGCATGGTGCTGGTGCTGGCTGGCCACAGGGACTTCGGCTACTGATTGCAGACCAACTTCTTGCCTGGCTACCTAGGGGCCTTGACCACCATCTTCCTAGGAGCAGGGAGGATGAGTGGGGTGCATGAAGAGGCACTGCCCCCTGGTGGCAGAAGAACCTGCCACCTAGAGCGAAGCAAAGAGAGTATGGCTTTCTACCCACCCCCTAGGCCCCCAATGCTGCCCAGAAACCTTAGCACATCACCTCCTTAGCAAGACACCTCTTTTGCATAGGGTGCCAAGGGTGGCTGGGAGGTGAGAGAATTTGCTGTGTGACTTTGAATTTGTCCCTTAGTGCATCTCTACCATACTAACTTTTCCATGGTGACATCTACATCATAATTTCCTTGTTAAAGTGCCCTAAAGTCACAATAGAAACATTCTCAAAAACCTCACCCACCTGGTGTGCAGATCTTGGGGGCATGAATGGTTTGAGAGGTCTGCCAAGTGTTACACGGTGCCTGGGTCTGGATGGGCAGCCCGTGGCCAAGTACGCACGGTGGCTGCCGAGACCCAGAGGAGGAGGCCTGCAGCTCTTCTCACTTGAGTCGTACAGAGGCCCCTCGGAAGGGGGCGGCCACCCAGACCACTCCCAGTTGACAGCACGTCTATCTTTTCAAGTACAGAGATCTCACACAAGCGTGGTCTGGTATCTGAGGTAGACGCGTCCTTTTAGTTTTAAGTGAATCACTTGCCTTCGGAAGCTCCCTAGAGCAGTAAGGACGGGTCAGGTTTCCCTCAAGCCCTTTATTGACCTGCTCAGGGACTTTCCGAGTGCCAGAGCTCTTCGCTTCTACAAGCAACATGATGCGAAAAGTGTTGTAAAGGTGCTTAGAAGTGCAATTGTGTGTTTCCAGGACACACATGTTGATGGCTCTGAATTGCACTGACCAATACTGTGAAATCACCCCTCGGCGGGACCCACCAAGGGGAATGTTTACAGAAGATATTTTGGAGCTTTGTGGAAGCATCGTTATGACAGGTGAAAAATGATGTCTATCTCATTGTTGCTTTAATTTACATTACTTTCATTATAAATAGACCTGAGAGATTTTTCATTGCTTTATTGATCTGTATGTCTTCCCTGTGAACCGTCTGCTGGAGGGCTTGAATCTTTATTACAATGAGGGCTGTTTTATTAACACCAAGGGGTGCGGCGAGGGAGAGCTCTCCCTCCCTTCAAGCCAAGCAAATCCGAAAGAGAGAGATTATCTTTTCTTCCTAAAGTGGTCTTGAGCACTCAGCCTCCACTGGAACCAAACAAACAGAGTTCTTTGCATGTCAGGTTCAGCTGAAACCCACAGGGCACCCAGCCTCCGGGCATCCAACTTGACATAAGCAGCTGACCCTGGCAGCGGGGCAGGTCAACGGGCCTGCTCTGGGCTCTCTCTCTGCCTGACCCCCGCCTGCTCATCACCTTTCCTCACTGAGACCTTCCGGGCCCAGAATCTGGACAGTGTCTGCCCCCCATTGCCCCCTCGCCTGCCAGCAGCATTGGAGGCCGGGGTCGGTACACACGGTGTCAGAGAGGAGCCTCGGGGGCTACCAGGGCTGGAGGCAAAGTCTCACCTCTCTTCGTGCGGAGCCGCCTGCTCTCCCTTTCTTCTAGTGCGGTTCCACACAAGAGGCTGTTCAAACTATGGGTCTTGAAGAAAAGTCCAAAAGCCATCGAGTGTGACGACCTCCTGCCCCCAAGCTATGCGCAGAGTCTGGTGTCAGGCAGAGTGAGCCTGCGCGCCCCGGTACCTCATTAATGCAGGTTTTAAGGATGAACGGGCAATTCTCCTTCCTGCTCCTGCAAGTGGCTAGTTCCAGGGTCACCTTGGAGCCCTAGGCAGACTAACAGAGCCTTCGAAAGACAAGAAGGACAGACAGAGGGACATGGGGTCACACTGTAGGAAGTGTGACCAGTCCAGGGAAGGAAGGGCCACCTGGTGACCACAGGGAGGGAAATCAGAACGGTAGGGCCGCCTGGGGCCACCATTGGGATTGCCTCAGTACACACAGGGACGGGGCCTCCTCAGGCTCCAGCTTTCTGCCCCCCATGCAGTATGGCCATCTTGAATCAGAACTGACAGAGAGCCAGGCGCTGGGGACACTGGCACAGCATCTGTCCTCGTGGAGCGGGTACTGTCGTTGGTAGATAAAATGAGAATGCAGAAGGAAAGCCCGTGGACTGTGGGGACAGTACTGAGGGGCTGTTCGTGTGCCGGTCACACCTGCCCCCACGAAGTACGCTAGGTGCTCAGTGGACCTTCCCCAGCCTCACGGGGAAAGGCCAGCGGGCCATCCGACCCAAGCATTGCCCCCACCCCTGCAGCTCTTGGGCACGTCTCACTGCCTCCCTTGGAGGCTAGGACGGCAGAAACACCTTCTGGGCCTCGGGCGGGCATAAACTCCGGGACAGTGGGGGGAGGGGCAGCTCTAGGAAAGAGGGCTGAACCCACATGCAGCCTCAGCTTTCACGGCACCAGCTGGGCCCAGGTCGAGGCGACGAGTGATCGCCAAAGGCCCAGCCCAGGCGCTCAGGGTGCCGTCAGGGTAGCACCAGAGGCTTCCCCGTGGTGGGAGCCTGCCGGGGAAAGGGCAACTGTTGCCGGCCGGCCGGCTGCCCCAGGGGCAGCGCAGGACTTCTCCACCTGCAGGGCAGAGAGCAGCACCTAACAGGTCAAAGCCAAAATTGTGGAAGCTGAAAGCAACCGATGAGCAGATAAAGAAAATGTGGTGCTTACACACAATGTGCCATGAAGGTACACCTGAGTCACTCATAGGAAAATGAACACGCTTTGACAGCATCATGTTGAGGGAAATAAATCAGACACATGAGCTGAAAGATGCGTGGTTTCTTTTATATGAGAAACTCAAATATAAATAAAAAGTAAAAGAAAAAGGCCATGATAGGAAGCAACAGGGCGGACTCTGTGAAGACAGGGAGGGATTCTGAAGAAAGGGGAGGGAGGTCTGAAAGGGGTAAAAATGATTAGGATGTGACGTGTGTGTATGTACCAGTTCCCCAAAACAAATGCAGTGATTATGCATCACAAACACATACTAATAATTTTAAAATAAAATCAAAGACTCTTAAAAGTCAGAAGCTATGAGGGGGCATCGCCCCTGGAGAAGCAGCCAACAGCTGCCACTTCCTGCTTCTGCTTCTGCTTCTTTTCTGCCACTCGAGAACCCTTTCCTGGAAAGGCTGGCAGCAGGCCGAGGCCCGGAAGGGCTCATCCCCTCTCGGTCAGACAGTGGCCAGGCACCCGGTGTCCCTGCAGAGAGGCCAGCATCCTGTGCCACCGTCCAGGGGGGCCCGGGAGCCTCTTTCCCGCTCGCCTGCGAACCGTCAGCCTCAGCCCGGTGTTGAGTCCGCAGATGGAAAACACTGTGTCCCTGCCCAAGGAGTCACAAGTGGCTTGTGCGTACGAACCAGGAGCCTCGGACCCTGAGGACAGTGGGTGGCACGATGCAGGCGCCGGCTGGCCCCGAGGCAGGAGCGGCACTGCCCTGGTCTGGAGGGAGAGGCTGGCGGCGAGGAGCCCGCTTTCAGACAAGCGCGCGGCACGGGCTCTCCTCTCCGAAGTGCGTGCCCTTCTCCGACCTCCCTCCGTCTCGGACGGCAAGGCTGAGGAGGAGGGCGGGGCGGCCGGAAGTGCCGCAGCTTAAGCCAGTGGCAAGCCAAGGCCGTGGGGCCGCCTGGCCAGGACCCTGCCGGGCCCACAGCAGGTCCCAGGGAGGAGCTGGCTCAGGAGCTCAAGGAAACAGCTCCGTGTCGTGTGCTGCCGACCTGCCCTTCCCTCGTGGAAGCAGGCCAGCGGCTAGGCTGTGCCTCAGGCTCTGCCAACGCACCCCATACCAGGGAAGGCGGAGTGTATCGGGCTCAGCCCTCATGCCCACCATTCCCGGCTATTGGCTTTGACTCACAGATCCTCATTCATTAGCCGTGTGACCTTACATAACTCACTTGGCCTCCCCGTGCCTCTGTGAGCCGCCCTCCCCTAACGTCAGGTTCACTGTGCGTGACGGCTGCGGCCTGCTTCTCGCCCTTCTGCTTGCCGGGCACCGCGCCCCTCCATCCCCAACTCCAGTGCGCCCTGTCGGCGGCGGGGTGCTGGGAGCCCACCCTCATGGCACGCCTGTGGGGTGCCTGCCGTGAAATGTTAGCCTGGCTATTTCTGCAGCACACAGATCCTGCTGAAAATGAACCAGTCACACTGTTTGAGGTTCTCAGAGAAATTGCTGAAGGTTGCTGGTCCTGAGCTGCTGCTCTTTGGATTCCTGAAAGCAGCATATTTCATTGATGAAAATGACCCGAGGAGCGCAGGCCCGGAGACATCCTTCAGGTGCTGGCCCTCACGGCAGCGTCCGCAGAGGGACCCTCGGGAAACCGTGCCAAAGCCCACCGCTGCACTCCAGACGCCGCCAGCCCAGCGAGGACCCTCAGCAGGCATCTTCTACCCACCCACAGTAACGGGGAGCCGACGCCGGGCCTGCTTGGAGCCTGGCAAGATGCTCCTGTCTTCGCCTGAATCTCACAGAAGCCACAGAGCCCGCCCCTCCGCTATTCCCAGTGCAAACAGTGCGCTCAGGCTGGGGACGGCAGCGACGCAGAGAAGACATGACTTGCACCGTCCGCACTTCCCCGGTGTTGTGTAACGTGCTCGGGTCAGGAGGAGCAGCAAAGATCCCCACAGCCACACGCACCCCAAAGTCATCTGTTGAAATGAAGTACCTCACCATGTGGCTGTATTCGAAGGTTAAGTCTTTAAAGTGGCCCCAATCCAGTAGGACTCGTGTCCTTATAAAAAGAAGAAGCAAGCACACAGACGGGCACAGAGGGAAGACTGTGTGAAGACAGGGAGAAGTGAGCAGGGCCTGAGAAGGAGCCAGATCTGCAGGCGCTGTGAGGCCGGACCCGCAGCCTCCGGAACTCGGGAAGCGAGCTCCCGGTTAAGACACCAGACCGTGACATTTGTTGCAGCAGCCCTAACAAACTAGGGGACTCCGTTCTCACGGGGAGTATACTCGGGCAGCACGGCGCTCTTACCGTAAGCCAGGCTCCGTGCTGGGTTCCAGGGAAAGAGCTCTGAGAGAGATAAGGCCGGTCCCCACTCTTCCGGAATTAACAGCCAGTGGGCAGTGAGGCAGAGAGGGCTGCGGGGAGGGGGCCGGTGTTCAGAGCCCGGACAAAAGCAAGGTGGCCTTTCTGCGCATGAGGCTCAGTGCCACAAGTAACCTGTGCTGGGACAGCCAGGGCAGACGTGCGTTCGTGAAGTGGCACTGCACGTGCCCTCGGTGTGCCCTGGCCCAGCGACAGGCTCTCGGAGCTTGTCCCTTGGGTTACAGAGTAGAGCCGGCTACAGAGCGCACATCGAAGGGCCCTTGAGAGAGCAGGACCGCCGATGTGCTCACAGGGCCTGGTTCCCACTGTGTGAGTGCAGCCCTCGCATGGCCCAGCCCTCAGGGTGAGGGGCAGGGGCAGGGGCAGGGGCTCCCTTTCCCAGGCTCTGCCCCCGGAGCACAGGCTCCGCTTCTCACCGGATTCCACCTCTTCTCTGGCTCGGCCTGGGAAGGGCCTCTCCCTCATCATTATTTCTTTAAGTTTCTGGCCCTCACTTGTCACCTTCTGCAAGCAATTCCGGTGCACCTGCCCAACAGGAAAGGGGAACCCAGCCCCTCCATGGTCTCCGTCTTCCCAGGGCCACTCAGAAGCCAGAGGCACATCATATATTGACGCCATTGCGTGGAGCAGCCCGTGCCGCAGGCACTGGCTAGGACCCTTAGGCCCTGGCAAAGAGCCTGAAGGTTAAAACCCAAGTTCTGGACACAAGCTCGAGTGTGCGCTGGGATCTTCTCGCGGAGCCCGCATGTCTTCCAGGGCCCCTAGAAGGGCGGCCTCACTGCGCTCAGCTGGCTCGTGAGCACAGGAGTGAACTCCAAGGTCTCCGCCTTTCCCAGCATTCAGCTTCCACATTTAACTCTCCACAATAACCCAAATCTCGACATTGCCCTTCCACTGCCGGCCTTTCCCTGTGCGAGGGCTGCCTGGTTTCATTACTGACCCAGGGGGACCATGCTTCTTAGCACACGTGAGTCCTTGGGTTCAATCCCCAGAACTGCAAGGAGAGAGAGGGGAAAGGAAGAGAGAAAGAAGAGGAGGGAGAAGAATCTCCAGTAACTCTCAATACTGGAGCTGGCAGATTTGGACCAGAGCCTCCACGGCCCAGGTCGCTGCACACAGACAGCCGGGAGTCCCCTTGCCTGTGGGCGAGGGCCACCGCTGCCTTCTAACCATCTCTGGCCCTTGCTACCTGCCGGTCTCAGTGAGTCCAACAAGAAGCCTGAGCACTGCGCCATCCACACAGAGCACGGGCAGACATCTCTCTCCTGCCCTTCCTCTAGCTCCGAAGCCAAGCGGGCATCCTTAGGGCAAGGGCATCTCCCTTGGTAACCAGGGATCAGATGACAAGGAAGTTGCTAACCCTGACCTTGACAGGTGGCACCTCAGCGGGGGAGGGGTCAGATCTTGCGGCAAGGCCGGTGCACCTCTGCTTCCTGCCCCTGAACTGGCTCGGGCTCTTTTCTTATCTGCAGTCTGACTTGTGCAAAACCAGGTTTCCCTCACAGCCATCCACACATGCAGGGACGCAAGACAGACCAGAACAGAGTGCGAGGGGACCTGGATGCCATTTGCTCTTTATTATTAATCATTATCTTCTGCTACAGAAAGAGACAAAAGTGAACAGCTAAACTCCACAACTGTGAACAGAGATGAGAAGCAGCTCCTCGGCCAGCCCAGACTCCAGGGAAACCCCGATGCAGGCTGAAAGGACGGACTTCCGGGGTGACACGCGAAGACGGGCACAGTCGAAAGCGGTGGCAAAACGAATCCATCTCCTGGTGCCCAGTTCTCTACGCTCAGCTGCGCGTCTCAGGGGCTCCACTGTCAGCAACCTCGATCACAGAGCGAGCCAGCTGCGTGTGCCGGCCTGGGGAGGAGGCTGACTGGGAGCCAGAGGCTCGGCTGGGCCGGGCGTGAGCGTTCGGCCGGCAGACACCCATACAGCGGAGCCACCGCCGCGGCCTTGAGCCGGAGGGGCTGTGCGGCCCCTGCAGGGTACCTCTGTCACAGAAACTCTGGCCAGAGACAGACTCCCCGCCACAACCTGGGAAAGGAGAAACTGCT
Source organism: Thryonomys swinderianus (assembly GCA_004025085.1). Lineage (NCBI taxonomy): Eukaryota > Metazoa > Chordata > Mammalia > Rodentia > Thryonomyidae > Thryonomys > Thryonomys swinderianus. The sequence goes on from PVIC010005163.1 coordinate 41,213, forward strand.
GAAGTTTAAATATTTGAGGACGAATGACAAAAGCAGCCAGCCCGCCACTGCAACATTTGCTTTACAGAATATTTAGAGCGACACGTGCTTGTGTTTAAATTGCACTCAGGCTCACGCATGACACTATTCACAGGATCAATCCAGGAGTGCAGGAAGAGGCTGTGCTACCTACTCCTCACGGTGGAGCAGGGACAGGTCGCCCTGCCAGGGGCCTTACAGATGAGAACTGCCGAGCCCCAAGGCAAAGGCAGGCCCGAGGGAGCCGCAGTGTCTTGAGCTTTTCCTTTGAAAAGGGTATTCACTTTCAACTAGATCCCTCAGACACAGAAGACCCGGAAAACGGATCCGAGGGGAGGAGGTTTGCAGTCATTTCATGCCCTAAGGATCACAGCTACTGTGAAGTATTTGAAATTGTCACTTTTCTAAATTTTGAATGAGTGGGTTTCAGGTTAATGGGCTTCCACTGTCATCCCAAGCAGTCTCATTACAGCACTTTGAAAATTAGCTAATTATATTGATTAGTATTAACAGACACTGGTGGGAGGATGTGCTTGTTTCTGAACCAGCAAAGTTCCGAACCCGAGGTCCACGCCTCAGCCTGTGTTAGGAGGATGGATCCTGTCTCCTTGATCTTGCTCTCACTTGGACAAAGCGCTCCAGCGGCAGTGTGGGTGTTTTTCTTCCCGGAGGATGCCGTCTGGGTGTCAAAAGACCAACTTTACCTGGAGACTGGGAGTCTCTGCCCACTGCAGAAGGGGGCATCTGGCTCCAACTACGTAACAAAAAGCCACTTTCACATCCCAAATTCCTCATATTTGAGTACAAAAGACATTGCCTGGCGCATCAGGCTGAGTCCCATCTTCTAAGCACCCTGAGGAATTGACACTAAGGGCAGTGGACTGGCAAGTAGAAATGGACGCGGCCGTGTGGGGTGCACATGCCAGGCACCTGGCACCCGCTCTTACTCTTGTGCTTTCATTTGGAAAACCCGTTGTAGGCAGTAGGGAAGGGACAGGACTGTGATTCTTGTTTTTTAAAAGTCTTAAAAAGTTTTTGGCTGACAACAAGTGAAAAATTCTATTTCAATGAATTTTTAAAAAAACTTTTCTTCTTTTTGAATGAAAAAAAATACCTAAGTAACTAGCCCACCATTCCCAAAGTCAATGGCAAGAAAAGGAGGAAGGAATAAAGAAAAGAAAGAAGAGGGAGAGAGAAAGAGAGCAAGAGGCAGTCTAGGAGTGGTCACGTTTCCCTACTGATGGCCACAGAGCAGCAGTGAGGAGGAGGGCATTGTGCCCAGGGTCCTGTGGGGTCTCCCAGGGAGTTGCTGCTTCATCTGCTCCCCAAGCCTTTAGAGAGGGGACAGAAGGTGGTGACCTTGGGGGATTCTAACAGCTGACCTGGTCTTACCTCACTCAGGGCTCTGTCATGAGGCTCCCCAGCTCCAGGAGGCAACATTCCTCCCTTCAGACTGGACTCCTCATGGTGTAAAAAAATAGCTGCACACCAGCTATTGTTTCAGATCATCAACGAGAAAAAGGCATTGTGCACATGTACACACACACACACACACGTCCAAAAACAACAAAAATGTGGCTACTGAAATGTTAGTATCGTATCAAATCAACATTCAGACAAAGACTGTTTGAAAAGCTATGTACAGGGCGTTCATAAAAGCCAAGTGTCGCAAGGATTCCGCCCATTGCGAGTACGGTCAAGCTCCTTCTCCACAGCGAGCTGCAACGCCACCCCCAGGGCTCACGGAAGCGCCGCGGCCTCCAGCTCTCCCCGCAGCCGGTCCTCAGACCTTCGGGAAGCACGCTGCCCCGGGCCAGGCCCCAGCTTCCTCTCCCTGTGCTCGCCCAGGCCGCACGGCCTCGGGCTATCGGGCTGATGCCTAAGGTTCCGGCCTTCCCTGGCACACTCCCTGTGGCTCCGGTCTGGGGAAGGGGGAAAAGCCTTTCCTCAGGTGCTGCAAGTCACACTTAGGCACCTGCTTGAAAAAATACACAGAGAGGTGGGGCTGGCCCCAGCTTCCGGGCTCCCGAGGCCCTCCGACATGGCCTGCCAGGATCGGGCCCAAGCTCTGTCCTGGCAAAAGCGGAGGCCTTCTACATCCAACATCCCTTCGTGAAGAAGGGGAGGAGGACAGTGCCAGAAACCCAGCACAGGAAAAAAGGAACGGAGTAAAGGTGGAATGCCATCTAGTTGGTATCTCTGGCACTGCGGAACTTGGAAAAGGCTGGAGGGCACGGAAAGGCTCAGGCAAGAGACTGACCCCTCTCAGGCTGAGATTCCACAACAGAGGCACGTAAGGCCTTCTGTCAAAATGGTCCCTGGGAAGCTGCACGTTTCTAGAAGCATCTTCCCACGGGTTAACCTCACTGCCTCTGCGGGGCTCCAACCACTTCACAAGCCGTAGCCACCAGCCTCCTGTGGGCTTGTGAGGTAGGGAAGGACGGAAACCCTCGTGCTGGGGTCAAGTTATCCAAGCTGCAGAGGATACAAGCCTCCTGACAGGAAACACAGCCCGGGGACGGTCGCCAGGAGCCTCCAGAAGTTATCAGTGGCCTCAGTCAGGGCTGCACTCAGGAATAAGCCCACTGACTGCCTTGGAGAACCGTTTAGATGGGAAACTGGCTGACTCAGCAGGTCTGAAGCCGCCACGCAGTCCTCGGGGCCCCACAAAAGGTCGCTACATCTTTTAAAGCACCACAGAGGAAAAATGATTTGGCACCAAGGCAAGGCCAGGCCAGCAGGATAGAGACGAAGGAGGGGAGAGACAGTAACAGTGTCTTTTATGTGGTGTCCCAGGCCTCAGTGAAACCAGACCAGCACCTGGCCACGGCAGAGCAAAGCCTGGAGAGACCTTCAACCCCAGGTCACGGGTCCCTCACAAAGAGATTTAAAACAAACAAAGAAAAAAACAACTTTAGGCTCATCTTCCGACACGGGAACCATCATTAATCCGAAGTTCAAGTCCCACGCACCCGTGCACAAAAGGGAAGTACTGCAAAATTTCAGAGCCAGAGAGCACAATGCCAAGGAGCCCAAACTAAGGGCGCACCGGCCTGTGGATGGAGGAGACTGCCGCGCCCTCCTAGCCTGCGCCCCGACTGCTCACGGGCCACAGGCTCGCGGCACGCTCAGGAGCTTCTGCTTTCCCCGGGACAGTCTTCCAGGGCTTCGAGGGGACTCGCGCCAGTGGGTTCTAGCACAGCAGGTACACAGCTCCGGGGGGGCCAGGCACACCAGAAACAGGATGGCAAGGTTCACATGGGCCCCTTGGTGACTATAAAGGAAAGAACTCTGCCCCAGCCCCACACAGCCAGGGAGCTGCAGGCCTGGTCAGGAGGAAGGGGCGGCTGCAGGGAGGAGCCTCACAGATCTGTGCAACTAACCGCCCCAGGTTCTGCCCGTGTCCGCACAGCCTGGTGGCTGCCGCCGGGTCTGGGCACTCACTACTTGTGCTTCACTGTTACTCGGTTGTTTGCTGCTCAATCCTAAGAGGACAGGGAGCACAGGACTGGGGAGGAGGCCACGGGGCGCTGTGAAGCTGGCTTCTCTCCCTCTGCTCTGCGGCCCAGTGCCCCGGGCACAGTCAGACCCGACCCCAAGACCCAGGAGGAGGCTGGGCCTGGGGACATTCTGGCCACAATCAACACAACAGGGTGATTCCTTTGGCATAAGAGAAGCCGGTTCCGGATGGCAGGACAGGACAAGGGGGCGTGTGGGGCTTCCAGAAGAGCCAGGATCTGGAGTCCACACTTCTTCCACGGGGGCTTTGCCTTACGCACACTCCATACCCCTGGCCACGCTACCTGTCTCTGATAACTGGCTTCCTAAAAATCCACGGTTAGGGAATTATTTGGCAATGAGGAGGCTAAGGCTGTTTTGTGGTGGCAAAGTCTTTTCAAAATTCCAGAGAAAACAGGAAGCCTCTAAAGAGGACTCAGGCCTCACTACTTGTCTGCAACTGGGCTGGCAGCCACTATCTCCTCATACTTTGGGGGCGGATCGCTGTACGAGACACTGGCCTCCTCACTGCTGCCTTCCTGGGGTGCAGTCACCTCCTCATAGGAGGGCGGAGGGGTGGCACTGGACAGTCTGGTGAGAGACAGCTCCGGGAGGCAGAGGGCGCTCTCCAACCGGACTGTGGCTCTGCCCCCCCTGCCGGGCCCCAGCACCACTTGCGGGGCGTTCCCCACCTCCCGGGGCCCGGAGGACTCCCCCTGGCTGTGCACGGTGCCCCGGTACACCATGACCCGGGGCAAGCTGTGCCCGGCGCGACTGGCCAGGTACCGGTTCTGAGCATAGGAGGGGTGGTGCCGGGTAGCCTTCTGCAGCTGACGTCTCCAGATGACGAACAAGACGATGACAATCAGCAGCACCACCCCCAGAAGGGGCACGACCACATACATTGCATCGGAGCCCTGCGGAGGGTCGCGGACCGAGTAGACTGCATTCGGGTACCCCTTCCAGAACTCCATCTGCAAGAGAGGGGTGCAGCGCACACCTGTAGAAGAGGGTGAGTGGACGCGACGGGACGCTGCCCGGCAGACACGCCTCCGAGTCAGAGGCGCCGGGTGGCCTTGTGCGCCCCACCCCGCCAGCCCTCTGGCCTCACGGAGCACTGAGAACGGGGACTACGCTCCCGAGCGAGGAGGTCCCCAGAGGCAGGCACCGGAGCCCTGCCCCTCCTGGTCCCAGAGGGGAAGTCCTAGTGGCTTTATTTCCTTGTTCCCGCCGTGTCTGAGGCACCCAGCCTGTCCTCGGAAGGCCTGGTGCTCTTTGTGCCCCAGACCCAGCCGCGGGCGCTACGTGCCGTTTGCCCCTTGCTCTCGAACCCCTCGTCGACCCCCTCGTCGCCGCAGACCTCCTCCATGCACTCGCGCTCGAGGGTGCCCTGGCGCGGCTCCTCCAGGAACTCATTGGCCCGCGGGAAGCGCTTCAGGACGGAGTGGGCATTCGTGGCCTCCAGAAACACTGAGGAGAGAGCCCCCACGCAAGCCCGAGCGTGTTGGGATGACACTGGGCTTTGACCGAGGGATGGCGTGGAGGAGGGGCAGCAGGTCGGCCTTCCGTGACACTATGGAGCACTACAGGGATCAGGCCCTCACAAGCACAAGGGGAGCGGGAGCCAGCTAAGAGAGGAGACCGTGCTGCACAGGGACAAGAGGCAGAATTGGGAATATAATGGTCCTCATTTAATTGATACCCGTTTTCTGCATTTATCTTGAAAAGAGGCTGTCGGTGCCGTGGGACTAACACCAGCTAACGCCAATGACTGGGCAGCGTCCAGTCATTGCAACCCCCTGTCATCGGCCCAGCCAACATCAGGGGTCTGCTCAGGGCAGTCTGGGACAAAGCCCCGCCGAGGTGACCGGGGAGGCGGTACGTATACTCTAGAGCGCTCTCGGGACGGAGGCGCTGGGCTCCAGACAGAGAGTCTGGAAACTGGAGGCTGCTCCAGCCGCTCCTGCAAACTCTCTCAGGGGCACTATGAGCACCAAAGGAGAAACCCAGCCCGCGCGAGCTGGCAGCACGGGATGGACAGAGGTCAGGCTTCAGAGGACGGAAGAAGGGATGCCGCTCTTGGTAGTCACCAACGAGTAGGACACCCAGGGTGCCCAGGCTGCTGTCAGCCAGCCCCTTCCCATGCCCCATGACCTGCCACGGTGGTGTGCCCACAGAGCCTGGCAGGTGAGCAGAGGCTGACACTCGCCGATCAGACAATGGCTGCGGCTCCACAAGAGGACAAGAGGAAGGACTGCGACGACGGGCACTCGGCTCGGCCTGGAGAGACTCACCCGCCATGATGCTCCCTCAGCTCTGGAGTCTCACTTGCCTGCACGGGGAGAAAAACAGCTGTGGTTGAAATCACAACCAGAAATCTACACAGCACCGTCTTCACCCTGGCCTGTGACTCCCAGGCCCCGTCAAAAGGTCCAAGCAGCACCTCCAGAGACGAAGCGCTTGTGTGCAGGCATTCGTAGCTCCTGCTGCTTCTCAATCTCCCCCAAGCTGCTCTCCAGAGACCCGCACCGTCCAGCAGGGCCTGCGGCAAACCTTCTGTGGTCATGAGCGTCCAAGATCCCAAGGACTGACCTTTAGTTTAAGAAAGGAAAACTACAGGCAGAGGCTCTGTCCTCAGTCCCCTCCAGAGCTGTCCGCACCTTTGAATCAGGAAAGACCTCAGAGGCAGGCGAGGAAGTGAAGGCCAGAGATATGGAGTGGGCGTGGGGGTGGGAGGAGGCAAGGTCAAGCCGTGAGGCGCGAGAGAGGCAGGCCCTGAGCGGCTCGCGGCGCCAAGCGCGCTCCGAGAAACCACAGGTGCTGCCGCAGCAACAACCATCTCAGACGTCCGGGCCCGTCCGGGACGAGCCCTCAGAGGACACCTGCTGCGCAGGGTCCAAGGATGTATGTACGACAGCCAGAGCCGTTAGGTACAAACAAAGCCACGTGACCTGATGAATTCCTCTCCACCGGACCGGGCAGTGAGATTCTTGGGCCCCTCTACAAGCAGGAGGCTCCCCTGTCTGCACCAGCGAAGCCAAGTACTGAGAGGTGGGCTCTGTTGAGCAGGGCTGGGGTGCACCTCATTCCAGGGTTCTTGCCGAGCGAGCCCAAGGCCCTGGGTTAGCTCTCCTTGTCCCACCCCGCGCCGCACACGCACCCTAAGATGCTAATTAGAGCTGCCTGTCATGCAAGCTGCTGTCCCAAAGCCTTTCTCCCGCCAAAGCCCTCTCCGGTGAGGGTATGAGCACACCACCCCTCTGCTCTTCCCTGAAGCACACTGCCACTCACACGCGGGTCACGGAGCGGTGGCCAAGCCGTCCACTTCTGGGACCAGTCACCACTGCTCTCCTCCCAGGCAGAAGCTCACGTTCTGTGACAAACAGGACTCAAGACACGGGCGCCGCGTAGCCCATCGGGCTGCCCTGTTTGCCCAGGCTGCTGGGGAGCTCAGTGTTGACATGGACATTGGGGTGCAGGCGCCCTCCAAGCCCAGCTGTCTGGGCACAGACGCTTCGCCCCTATGGCCAGGTACACAGCCCTCTATTTCTGTTTCCAGAGACTCACTGTGCACTTGTGATACAGCCTCTAATCCTCTTGGCAAACAGATAGGGTGCAACAGATCAGTGAAAAGAAAGTGTAAACACGGAGTGTCCCACGTGTATCTGCCCCCCCGGGACTTCCTCCCCTGAAACCTACACTATTATCAAAAACTCAACATGGGAACGAGAATCTGCCACAGATGGGGGTTCCTCTGTGAGAGAGATGGGCCGCACGCGCCTGAGGGCAAAGGCCAACCCGCATCTCAGACTTCTCCCTCTGCGCGGAGCTCGAGGCCGGCAGCAGCAGGATTTGGTTGGAGGAAAACGGAGTCTGTGTCAGTGTGAGAAGAATTAATGAAAGAAGGGGAGAAAGAAAATATTTTGTGGTCTACCAAAGAGAACTATAGGGTTTTAATTTTTTTTACATGGAAAGAAATTACATGATAGCTCTTTAGAGTCATCTTTTGTCCCAAATACTTGGGACTTGAGGGCTTGCGCACGCTCATGTTTTGCACACCCCCAAACGTGCATGATTTTGGCACCTGCAAAAGTCAGTAGTTCGTTTTTCAGCTCCAAAGAAGCGAGGATCTCCCCAAAGCAGCTCGCATGGCATCGCCCGCTCCATGAGTGAGTCTGTAGCCACCATCCCTGCTGCTGCGGCTGCCACCACGCCTTTTCCCCCTCCCCAAAATTCAGCGCCTGCTTCTTTCCCCTATAAATACTCCATCAATAGGCAGTTACTATGGCAACAGTGAGGAAGCCAGGGCTCCAAGACGGAGAACGTGCCGCAGTCACGCACGTCTGCATCCCTCCTGCCCCGGTGGGTGCTGGAAAGCTTCCGAGGCTGAGGAATTGCCACCCCCCACGGGAGCACCGCTGAATCCCCACAGCACGGGAGGAGGCGAGACAAAGGACAGGCCACCAAGCGAGGGTGGAAGCCTCCGAGTGCACCGCTGTGGGAGCCAGCTCCCCGAGTCCCTCACAGGGACCTCGTGGCCACCACGGCACCTGCCGTCCTGAGACGTGGCTGCCAAAGCACTTCTCCAAAGCCCAGAGCTTTTTACTTGCGTCGCTCAGAAGTAATCGCCAAGGAAGGTTCTGAGAGCCCCAAATCTCATGACTCATCCACTCAGCCCATGACACTGCAACTCCCGAATTATGCTCGAACTCAAACTCTAGGGTCCCTTGTCCCCTTCCATTCACGCGAACCCTGAAAATGACTGTCCTTCGCCCAACTCCAGCGCCCTGGCCGCAACTCCTGCTTCCGGCCCAGCCACCTCTTCTCCCGGGTCTGCTCGGACCCGAAAGGCCTGGGCCGGCCACGCCTCAGGAGTGCCCCTCCCCAGCAGTGCCCACGCCCAGCTAGGTGGCCTTGGACACCAAACCGTGCCCTCGGGGCCGGGCCGCCCAACCCACAGGCCTCACCGTTCTCCGGGCCCAGGAGGCGGCAGCCCCGTTTGCGCACGCAGCTGCCACCTCGCCGCCGCCCTCAGCCGGCAGGGCCCGTCCCCGCCCACCTGCTCCCGGGCGGCCCGGCCCGGCCCTTCCACCTGCGTCCTCCCACCCGCTGCCCTCCCGCCGCCCCAGGAGCCGGGGCCTCCGGGCCAGGGCCAAAGAGCGGCCGGCGCCCCCACCCCTCACGGCCCGGCGCCCAGGCCCTGCTCATTACCTCGGCGCCCCCCTGCCCGGCCCCGCTATCCTCTGGGGGCTCCGCCGACGCCCGCCCCCACTCCCCACCGCGCCAGGTCTGGCCTCGCGCCCCGCGCCTCGAGCGCCACGACCGCCAGGCCGCCGGCCGGGAGGGGAAGGAGGGCGGGGGCGACCGGCCGGCCCCAGGGTTAGGGCGGGAGGCCGGCCGGCGGGGCCGGAGGGCGGCGGCGCGCACCCCGCACCCAGCACCGCGCGCCCGCGCCCCAGTCCCCGGCGCCGCCCCCGCCCCCGCCCCGCCCGTGGGGCGGGGCCTGGCCGGCGGGCCCGGGACGCGCTGGGGACCCTCGGCCCCCCCGCCGGCCGCCGCCGACCCGGGCGCCCGCTCGCAGGACCCGGCGGGGCGGTGAGTTCGCGCTGCCGCGCCCGAGGCCCGAGCGCCAGGCGCCCTGCGCAGCCCAACCCCCGCCCGGTCGCCCACCGGGCTCACCTGCCATGCCGGCCGGCCGTTCCGGTGCCGCCTCCGAGAGAGGGGCCCCGTCAGGCCCGCTGGAAGAGGGCCGAGTCGAGGCCACGTTCCGCCAGTGACCGGGTGACCTTGGCTTCCTCACGCGCCCCCTGCTCGGGGACCACAGCTGCGCCCCTCCGCAAAAATCTGAGAAATGGGGAGAAGCCCGCATCCTCGCAAGGCTGCGGTGAGGAGCAGCACACGGTCCTGGTGAAGCTGAAGGCGCAGGAAGGATGGCGGAGGGGATGCTCTGGGCCTGGGGAGCGCCGGATGGGGCTCCCGCCGGCCGCGGTGGGCTGCTCGGCTTGCCCCAGGGCGGCGCCGGGGTCAGAGATGACACTCCAGGAAGCGCGGTACCCACGGAAACCACTGAGAACCCGCCAAGCCGGCTCCGAGAGACTCCCAGCGAGAGGCCCCCTCTGCTCAGAGCAGACCCCAGTGCGCCCCGTGGTGCACTTACTGCCAACGACCCCGAGCGGTCCCAGAACAGGCCCCACCCCCATCCTGGGTCCTGAAACCCCACCTGGCCTGCCGGGGCAGACGAGGTCGGAGGTCGGGCGCCCGGCGTCCTTCCCGTCCCTGCTGCAGCTCCCAGGACTGCCTGGGCCAGGCCGCCCTAGCCAACCCGCCCCTTCGGGTTCCTGCCTCTGCCGCGGGCTGCTCAGACTGCTGCCTGGCTGCTTTCCTCCCCCCAGCCCACGCCGAAACCTTGCTCTTGCCATCGAAGGCCCGGAGTGAGGAGCACGGCCCGAGCCACGTGCGGCCGGAAACTCGGGGACAAAGAGCATCTCCTTGGGCGTGGGCTGCCTGCCACGGCTTTTGGCTTTTTGACCTTCAGCAGGGGACTTAAACTGCCAGTGCCTCAGTTCCCTTATCTGTCAGGAGAAAAGATGCCGCTACTGGCTGCCTCTGAAGGCTGTTCAGAGAGCGGAGGAGACAGTCGCTTCGACAGCGCGCTCCTGTCGCTTTCTTGGAGCCGAACACTCGCTGGCCTGGCCGACACCTGCCGGCACCTTGTTCATAAGGCAGCTAGCTCGGGTGGCACAGGCCCGCTTCCCCCTCGAGCCTTCCTCTGTTCCTAGCACCCAGCACGGACCAGGCTGGCCCCCGCTGCCTGGCCCACTCCACGCAGGCCTGAGACGAGCGCTTCCTCCGGGCACACCCGTTCCTCCATTACACTCATCCACCCGAAGGGCCCCAGCGCCCTGTGTCTTAACCCCGCCGAGTCCTTGAGCCCGAACCACGTGCCCACTCCACCCTCCACGTGATTAGTGAATTAATCAGGCTGCACCGTAGCCCCTCCTCAAGTAAATGTGCAGAAATCCTGACATCAGTACCTTAGAACAGTACCGTGTTCAGAGATAGTGTCTTTAGAGAGCTGACCGAAGTAAAAGGAGGGCCTCAGGGAGAACGCTCACTCTGCGACTTTGGGGTCTGAGAAAAGGAGGTCAGGATCCAGACCCACACGCTGAGGCTCCCCTAGGGGACACAGCCAGAAGAGAGCAGGGTGCGAGCCCAGCAGAGAAGCCCTGGGAGGCGTCAGCCCTACTGACGCCTGGACATCAACTCCGGCCTCCAAAAGCGTGAGACGGTCCATTTCATTGTTGCAGCCACACGGCCCATGGGACTTTGCTGTGGCGGCCGAGCAAACTAATACATTAAGTATTTACTCAGTGATATTATGTGCCAAGTGCTCTTTGAGGACCCAGGATTACTGAGGCAAATGCAGGAAGAGCGGACGCCTGCGCTTGCAGATACTAGGCAAGAAGCCAAGCGGCGAGAGACACAGCACGGTGGCGGAGGACAGGTTGGGGCAGTGGAGGCAAAGGAAGCAGGGTTGAAAGGAAGTGATGAGAGAAGGTCCTGTAGAGGGCACGAATGGGTGGCCGATCTGAAGGAGGGGAGGGGCCCACGGTTCGGGTCTGAGGTGCACAGGCAGGTGAGCCCCTGAGCCTGAGTGGCAGGTGAGAGACGGGCCCACGGCCCCAGCCAGGGCAGCCAGCGTCTGTGCATGCCTTTCAGCCATGGGGAGCTTGGCTTTGGGGTCACAGGCTGTGGGGAGACACAGGGCAGGGCCAGGGTACCTCGTGACGCTGCTCTATCTCCACACACAGCCCGGGTCAGGGGGCTTTATGAGAGACGACAGGGGGCCAGTGAAGCCCAGCAGGCGGGAGCAGCAGGAGGGCCAGTTTGACACGGGGCTGGGGCCGAAAGGTCCAAGTCAGGGATGGCTCTCTGGCTCTCACTTGGGGGAACAGGAAGGGCAGAGGCGGGGAAGACAAAGGCAGGTCGGCGAGGTGTCCAGCAAGCGCGGGAGAGCAGTTGGAGCTGGTGAGTGTGGGTCGGAGTCTTGCCACGAAGGATGACAGCAGCGGGGTAGGAACGGCACGGGTGAGACGGCGGTGTGGTGATGTGTCAGGACACCGACGAGTCCGTGAAGAGGGGACAGTGGGTGTGCCGGAGAGACAAGTAGGCCGGGGGGAGAGGTGGCAGTTGGGCCCAGTGAGGCTCTGCGTTCTCAGGGAGAGCGACCGGCGCGTTCCTTTATTCATCAGCTGTGAGCCTTCTGGGTGAGTTCAACCGCGGGGATACTCCAGCTCCTAGCCCTGCTCCCCAACGAGCCCCTCGCCTTCCTCCGGGCACGGCCCTTCTGACCCTGCCTAAGAGCGGTGCCCATAAAGAAACACCCTCTTCGTACTTGGGCCTCGAGCTCTCACCCCTTGCAACAGCGCCGCGGCTCGTTGTGGTGGCCCCTGCGGGACCCCAAATCACGGCTCCCACGCTGCTCCCCGCCTCCCCTCTGCCGCACCCTGACTCTGTCTTCACCTCTTCCCTTCTGCAGCCTGAAATCCATCCTCACCGTTCCCTTGAACACACGTGGAGCTCTCAAGAGCTTGCCCGGCCTATCAAGGGCCCACTTGAGGGCAAAGGGCATTACTTTCAAGTGGCTCTCCGAGCACGCCTGCATGGTTTCCCTCAATCGGGCCAGACCCAGGGTTAGGGCTTGGCCGGGTGAGTCCAGGGAGTGACAGGAGCTGCCTGTGGCACCCAGGGAAAATCGCTGGCTCTCTGGACTGGTTGTGCCTCCAGCAAGTGCCGTGGCCCAGGCGTCAGCTGTTACCAGAGCGGGAGAGCCACGCCAGCGTCCCAGCACACCGGGTTTGGCCACCAGTTTCAAAACGCCAGTCCAGAGGACAGCCATGGTGTAGGACAGGAATGGGGCTTTCATGGGCATGGCCACGCTAAGCTGCACAGATAACGAGGCTCAAGCTCCCTGGGCCCACGGAAAACTTGAGGCTACGTGGGGGCTGCAGGGAGGGTTGCAGGGCTGCAGAGCTGGCGGGGTCCGGAGTGACCTCGCGACTCTTGTGCAGCGGGCTCTGATAAGCCCTTCTGGCTCACGTGAGACGACCCCTCCTGCTTAGGCGGGGCGAGTCCATCATGGGCTCCGCTTTCCCTGTGAATCTTGAGAGTATCTTACACTCCGATCTGGAGCTTGCAGTCTGGAAGGGAGAGGAGATTGGCCTGGGAAGTTTCAGGCTAGAGGATCCGGTCCAGGTTCTCAGGTGAAGAAGGAGGCAGATGAAGGGAGGGAGGCCCGGTTCCAGCCTGCTGTCACCCTCCTACTTGGGCATCTGTGGGTCTAGTCACCAAGTCCTTCCTTTATCTTCCTCCTGATCCTTTTATTTTGTTTTCATTATTTTGAAACTGAGGAGTACAAACACATACTTAGGGCGTGCGGCATGTTGCTCTGCAGCATGTGTTCATGGAGGAAGGGGTAATCCAAGCTGGTCAACATGCTCACGTGGGAGACGCACTCTCTTCGCAGTATGGGGCACGGTCTGAGCATTCAGCTCCGACTCAGTAACGGAGTCACTAAGGTGAGCTACTCCGGGTCTCTGGCATTCTGCGCCCTTTAGCTGATTCTCCCCCTGCTGCCCCCACCACTCCGGTCCAAACCAACACCATCCTGCTCTGGTCTGATAAGGTTGATGAGTCACATCCTGTGCTATCTGTCCTTCCATGCCTGCTTCATTTCACTTAACAGGATGTCCTTTTTGTGGCCAAATAATATTTCATTATATGTACACAGGACATGTCCCGAAAACAAGTGTTGGTAACAATGTGGAGAAAAGGAGGCCTTTGCACCTTGTGGGTGGGAATGTAAGTTCATACACCCTTTAAGGAAAACAGTGTGGAGGTTCCTCAAAAACTCATATGAATCTACCACGTGATGGAGCCCTCCTGCACCCGGGTGTGGGACCAGAGTGAGTGGAATCAGTATTCCCCTAAAGTACTCGTATGGTGAAAAAACTCGTGAACTCCCACATCTGTGGCAGCACTATTCACAATAACCCAAAAGGGAATGTCTCTGCCCTTTAATCGAGAACTAACTATTCACCAGTGTAACCAAGCAGCTTTCTTGGGAAGAGGCTTTTGATACAGTCCCTCCTCTCCTAGCCTTTGCCCTAATCTTTGATTGACCCATTCATTCCTGTGCTATCTAAATGCTAGACAGGGTTCCCTGCAATGACCCCTCTTTTCTTTTCTTTTTATTTCTTTTCTTTCTTTTAGTTTTTGACTAAAAAACTCACTTTGTAGCTCAGGTTGGCCCTGAACTCACTATGTAGCCCAGGCTATCCTTGAACCCAGAGGAATCTTCCTGCCTCTGTCTCCCAGGTGTTGGGATTATAGGCATGAACCATCACACCCAGCAGCGTCATGCTCAGCATTGTGGTATGTGGTACTGGAGCTCGAACTCAGGACCTTGCACTTGCCAGGCAGACACTGGAACCACTGAGCTAAATCCCCAGCCCCACCCCCTCTTTTGTGCCCTTCAAGTAAATGAACTCACAGAAAACAAAAATCTCTGAAAAGAAAATGGAGGCAGTGGCTCCTGACGTCAAGGCCTAGGGTTCGATTTGTTTGGATGAGCCCCAGGGACAGAGACTCGAGCCACAAAGCAGACCCTCTGCCTTCCTCAGAGCCAGCTCTGTGCAGACCTTAAAACGTTTTCACTACTACATGACTGCAATAGTTACTACTGAGATTCATCCTGCACAACTCGTCATTTTGATCCCCTTTCCCTGCTCCACCCCTCCTCCCTTCTCCAGGTCTCCATTCCCATCTCCATGGAGTCCGCCTCCTTGTCTTTTACCATTTAGCTTTTATTTTGCTCTTTAAGTTATGTACACATTGAGTTTCCCATGGAAGAGAAACCATGTGATAGTTAACCTTGCATATCTGCATTATTTCATTTAATGTATGGCCTCAAGTGCATCCATTTTCCCACAGATGGTTAGAATCTGCCCTTCTTTGTGGCTGAGTAGTATTCCATTGCATATAAACATGTTTTTGTTATCCATTTGTCTGTTGATGGACATACAGGCAGCTTCCATGGTACAGCTTATGTGAGTTGTGCTGCTATGAACATGGTCTGTGTCTTTCTGCTAACGTCTGTCTCTGGAGATTTTCTGATGGAGCTGTGAGTGGAATGACCGCAGAAGTCCTCTAGCACCAGCTGTTAGGAACATGGGATATCCAGCAGGCTGTTGTCTGCTCCCTAAGAGATAGAGGACAGACAGCAAGCGTTATGGCACTCATTCATCCTGCCTCCCCCCAGCCTGGGCCTCCTTGTAGGTAGATCCCTAGCTCGGAGCAGCCCTGGGTGACAGTGTGCAGCCTCACTGTCCCCTCTGCTCCCTCCAGGTTAGGCCCCTGGGCCAGCACTTGCACCGTCTCATATTCTTGTTTGCCACCATGGGCACCACACCCAGGGCATCCTCACTGAGCTACTTCCCCGGCCATTTTTAAATTATTGCTTTGAGACAGAATCTTGTGAAGGTCCCTAGGCTGACCTTGAATTTCCAAACATCCCAGGTCAGGCTGCCAGGGTTAGAGGCCTGATCTTACCTGGCTTAGCTTTTGGCCAAACCTCCTCATCAGCCTTCAATTGGCCCAGGTCTCCTGCCACTACCAGGTCCCTGGGCTTCAAGTCTAAGTGGAGTCTCTGCCCACCTTGACCCCGTGCTCCTCCTTCTGGTTATTGACACCATCTTCTCTCTTATTTCCAGCCTCTCCCCAGAATATCTGGAGAGAGGCTGTCCCATGACAGCCTCTTACATGCTTCTGAGCGTGCCAAGCTCAGGAGTCACTTCAGCGCCCTGCCTGACTCTTCAGACCCATGTTGTCGTGACCTCGTGGCGCAATGGTAGCGCATCTGACTCCAGACCCATGTTGTCCATACAGACCCCGAACCACCTCTGGGTCCCTGCCTGCCCACCACACCTCTGCTTCCCAGACACTCCCACTTCTCACACCCACCCTGGTTTCGGCCACATGCTCTGGAGTTGCATGCTCTATGTTCCAAGTCAGCTTTTCTCTTTGCTAATGGCATGCCTTGGACTGGTGACTTTGCACTCTAGGCTTCCGTTTTCTCATACAATCTTTATGATCACCAAAAGAGGGAATGAAAGTGGAGTGTGGCACAGCCCCTGAGTCGGTGGGATCTCACTCACTGGTAGCTCAAAAAAAAAAAAAAATCATGTGAATGGAGTACTCCTTAGCCATAAAGAGTGATAAGTGTGAACCATCTGCAAGAAAGTGGATGCCTCTTGAGACCATGAGGTTAAGTGAAATAAAGTAGATACTAAAAGTTAAATATTACATGGTTTTGTCATATCACAGACCCAATATATAAATTATTTCAAGGGCAAAATAAAAATCTGATGGTAGGAAACAGGAAGATAGACTGTGGAGATGGGAAGAGGGTCTGAAAATGGGGGGAGGTCAGAGGGAGGGGAAGAGAAGAGGAAGTAAAAGGGATGAAAACAGACTATATATCATGCCCCAGTTCCCCATGACCATAATACGTCATAATGTGTTCATTATGTACCACAAACATAGACTAGTTTGTAAAAACACCGACCTTGGGCAAACGGTTTGACCCAGCGTAGGTCTTCAGAATGCCGGTTTTTATTTCGAGAACTAGAACAAGCCTAGAAATCTGCAGCCATAACAGGGAGGCTCTGTCTTCACCCACTGCCTGGATTTGCATTACTCTGTGCAAGCTGTGAGGTTCTCTTGACAAACCCAGGCACAGGAAGCGGGCCAGGAAGCAAGGGTGCCCGGAATCCCACCAGCTCATGCACTTGGCTGCGGAGTCATGGGGGGTGTTCTTGTGTCTTCATTTCCATTCTGTAGAGAACCCGCTTGTGTAAGGAGAGCCAGATCTCTTCATGATGACCCAGTGTCCTACACAGCAGTCCCCATGGCTTGGATACAGGGTGGTCTGAGGTGCCTTTTGTTCCCAAAAGGCAAGGTCAGGTGGCCATTATGTATTAAGCTTCCTCCATCTCAGCCTATGAAGGTACCAAGGTCAGGAGACCATGCTTACGCAGCCCAGCTCTGTTACCTGAGTAGCCCCTTCTTCCTGACATTTCCTGGCTTTTGTAGGCACCAAGGTACCCCTCCAACCTCTGCCAGTGTATCCCTTGCCTATGCTAGGCCTTTCTAGCTGTTATTCCCATTGAGGCCACTTTAAGCACACCTATAGTCTCCACATTCAAGTCCAAATGCATTCCTAGTCCCCAAGTCTCCTGTGTGGTGGGTCAGGGTGGGGCCAGGGTCCCATCTCGAATGCCACCATCACCAACCAGCCTTAGGGGAGAGGATGCTGACGACAGATTTGAGAGGACAAATGACAAGCCCAGATTTCAGCTACCTCCAGAAACATCACAATGATCCCTTGCTGAGATTCTCCTTACTTAAAGCATGTAATGGTTATCTCTTGAGTCCCCACTCACACAGATGTGTCCTGGGTGTTGTAAGCATAGCTGTAAAACTACTAGAGTGAAGACTGTATCCTCCAAGATGTTCGAGAAAGGGAAGACAGACAACACATTTGGAAATAAGTGCAGTGGAGATTGGACCCTATCAAATTGAAGGTGACAGCAACTGCATGATGCGTCAATTAGGCTGTACTTCCAATTATTCACAATACAATGCTTTTTTAGCACATAGACTTCTTGTCCTATACTTACAAAAAGAGATCCTTTAGACTTAATTAGACATTGATTTTTATTATAGATATCTCTGGTGCTAGCAACATAAATTAGATGAGGTACATCTGACCACAGTCAGCCTCTGGCTCTCTAAATCATTTTTGGAACCAGACTCACAAATGTCCGGTGTGTAGAAGTCTCTTCTCAAGTGCTGACACTCACCCTGCAGACCAAGTATTGTAAGATGACACTCAGACTGACCTCAAAGATGGAAGTGATGTGAAAGGCAAACCTGTGAAGTAAATGATGAAAATGCACTTGTCAGAATCTCCAACCTATGGAAGCACATGTGATGCTAATGAGGCCTATGGGGAAAAGCCAAGTGGATGAAAAGAGCTAGGGAAGATAACACTGTAGTGATGAAATGGCTGGTCAGAGCAAGACCTCATGAGGAGAAATCTTTGAGCAACATATAAAGTTGGTAAGGGTGCATAGCTGTACAGATAACAAGAAGAACATTCTAGAGAAGAACTTGAGGCAGGAATGTGGATGGTATATTAGTGACACAAAGAGTTTGAGGGAAGGGCTCTACCACAGCACCCTGACAATGGTAGGTAACTATGCAGGTAATGAAGGAAAAGC